>RJWM01022380.1:0-33784 GCA_004363535.1 Dasyprocta punctata | reverse complement strand
ACCTTCCGGGCTCTGGCCCAACCCCGGGCGCACCTGGGCGGGCCCGCGCTCCCAGGTCCCGGGCACCACGGCTAGGCTCGGGGTGACAGAGGGCGCTCGACGCGCGTCCGGGAAAGGCGGTGCCTCCTCTCTGCCATCCTCCCTGAAGCCCGACTTAGCGAACATCGCACATCCCAATCGCTCAGGGTAGTGGTTGAAGGTATTCCCACTTCTCAGAGTCCTCGCACCTTTCTTAGCCCTTCGCCTCGCTCCCTGAGACTGCTTTGGCCTCTAACCATTTCCAAGTCCCTTGACCTGTTTGTTTTCTCACCTTGGGGGCTGCTGAGGAGGGACTGGAGATACATAGATTGGGATCTTAAAATCAACAAAATGAGGGCAATCCCTACTTAGCTTCCCCGGAAAGAGGTGAAAGTTAGGGAATAGAAAGTTTTTTTGTAAGTTATTAAATGCTACAAATCGAAGGGACTTACCGTTATTGCAACTATCTCCACACCCCTTCTAATTCTAAATTCCAATGCAGTCGGTCAGCCCTTCCTCTTCTCACCTTCACTGATTTTCAAATATGTGCAGCCTTCAAACTTCATTTGTCAACCTCCACATTTTGATAATACCCCTTGTTTCCATCAGGAGCTGCCCTGGCTTCTCGATCCCTCCGAAGACACCTTTCCGTAAGGACTGGAACTGTGGCTGAAGTCTCACTGTTCACTTAGGTCTTAGTTTCAATTTCAGGAGTGGGAGGCAGAGGTAAGAGGATAGTCTGGCAGAAATATGCTTGAGATCCAGGGAATTGACCCCAGTCTCCCAGTCTTCTTCCCTGTTCCCAACCTTGGCCTCTAGATGACTCCCTATTCACAGACTGAGGTAAACAGGAGTGGGGAAGCCAGCACTAGCATTAAACTGTCTATCTACTCTTAGCCGACAGGATTCTAAAAGCTGCCTTTACTTAGAGTGTAGGCAGTTTTGCACTTAATTACACAGTCGGTTTCTGTTCCCTGTTCTCTGGATTCCTGCAATTAAAGACATACATAGCTCTTCCCCAAGTGGGTTCTCTTGACTGCACACGTCTTATGCACCTCTGTGTAAGTCCAGGAGTTGCATGTGATAAGCTTGTCCAGTTGGTTAGCTATTGTGCCTTAATTTTCCTAGTCCATTTTGTGGTGCTGCTTATGAAACTAACTTCTTTTAAAAACAGATGAAGATGAGCCAGGTATGGTGGTACTAACATGTAATCCCAGCAATCTGGAGGCTGCAGCAGGAGGATCACAAATTCAAGATCAGCCCAGGCAACTCAGTGACTTAGAAAGATCATGTCTCAAAATAAAAAATAAGAAAGGGCTGGAAATGTAGCTTAATGCAAAAGTCCTTGGTTCAACCCCAAGTGTTGGGAAAAAAAAGGAAGAAAAGTACACATGTACATCAAGTAGACAAAGACAAGAATATTCATGGAAAATCAGATCCTTATTTGAAATAGCCACAACCTGAAAATAACCTCACAGAGAAAAATGGATGATGTGCAGTATATTCATGTAGTGGAATGCTTATACAAATGAATAAGCCTGACATGGTAGCACACATCTATAATCCCAGTGTTCAAGAGACTGAAGCAGGAGGATTGCCATAAATTTCAGGCTAGCCTGGACTACATAGTGAGTTCAAGGCCCAGCCTGAACTACATGGTGAGACCCTGTCCCAAAAAAAAAAAAAAAAAAAGAAAAGAAAAAAAGAAAGAACCATTGCAACATGCAATGTTGAGCAAAAGAAGCCAAACATGAAATACCACATGATATAAATTTCCACTTTTATAATGTTTAAAACTATTATTTGGTATGAGAAGTCAGTGTGACTTTTAGGAGTAAGAAGGAAATAATTATTGGGAGGATGCCTCAAGGCTTTGGGGTGCTTGTAATGTCCATTTCTTAACCTGATGGTGGATACATGGATATATAGTCACTATGTATTCATTCTTTGTACCATACACCCAAACACTTTCCTATATGTGTATGAAATTTTTCTTTAAAAAGATTTATTAAAAGTACTCATTAGGATGTCAGGATAAAATGATTGATAGTAGTGAAATGGAGGTATAAGTTGCTAGAGAATGAAATGAGAAATTATTGGGATGTGAGGAAACAGCTAACAATTACGTTTTTGCAGAGTATTACATTTTTGCAGTTGACAAGGGAAAGTCAACTGGTCTGTAGATAGAAAGAGATTTGGACTTCAAGTGATAGGTTAGATGGAAAGATTAGGTCTGGGAGAAGAGAGGAGGACACAATCAGAGGCTCATGTAGAGATTTAACTTTAAAAAGGAAAAAGGAACTACTCTAACTGGGGGTGGGGATAAAATGGATGTAATGTTGGTAAATTTGTAGCTAAGGAAGCAAGAGTGAATGAATAGCACAAGAGGCCTCAATTTCTTCTGAAGAAAAGGTCCTTTTTCTTTTAGGGCCATCTCCTACTCTATCCCTGGGGCTGTTCCCCGAAGTCTAGCTCCTTAGTGGAAGAAAATGATCCCAGCTTTCCTTTTTCCAAGGTCTTGCAAATGTATCTGTCACTCAGAGAGGCAGTGTAACATAGCAGCATGAGCTTCAGCACTGGAACACACAAACCTGGGCATGAGCCCCCATCTGCTTCTTAGTCACCCTTCAGTCTTGGGTTAGGCACTCTTTTGAGCCCCACCTCCCTGAGATAATACAATTACCTTGCATAATTGTGAAGATTAGGAAGACTATATTCGTAATCCAAATTTCAAATCTTACACATCCTTTCAGTCTTCAAATAACTGTACTATCAGCTTCATCTCTCCTAAATGCAAAAAGTACAGTGTGTTATCAGGCTTCTACCTCTACATATTTGTGAGAAACTCCAAGAAATGTACACTTCACAGGCCAATTCTGAGACTCACTTTTCATTAGAGTTCATTTAGGGATCCAAATGATTATTTTGTCATTCTTCAATTACGCATTCTTGTCTGAAGACAGGCTGCTACTGTTCTTCCCATGCCACCTTGCTTAACTTGAATACTGATCCTATTTTCAATCCCAAACTATGATAGTTGAGATTATGAATACACTTTAAGACTTTGCTGGAGGTTTGTTAAACTTGCTTTGTGATAAGAAAGGAAGCATGTTAGAAAGAAAAACATAAAGACTAAGTATTAACCACTCTGGGGGCTACGTAGTAGTCCTCTCTTGGTCACTTCTCTGCTTACCCTTAGATCTGCCCTCATGTTGCAGGGATCCACTGATCTGACTCCATTGGAAATGCCCTTGAGTCCAGCCCCACCTCAGAATTAACATATTCCAGAATGACGGAAAATGGCAATGTGTATTATGTTCATAGTAACCCTATCCCGTTGTGGGATCTAATCTGGTCCTCTTCAAAGTCATTGAAACAACAATAAAAACAATGTCCCCATCTGTGCCCTATTAATAGACTATGCTGGTCCCCTTCTTCTTGAGATGAACAGAATTTTAAACTATATATCCTTTTAGCCATCTAAAGTCTTGATTTCTGGTCTCCTGTGAGAAAAAACTTGAGCAATAGCTTACACATCTGCCTGGAGCAAAGAATGACATCCAGAATTAGGAGAGAACATCTAAACACTGGAAACAAAAATGATCTTTATGTTTCCACAAAAAGCTCCTAGAGCCTAAATTCTCCTGTCCCTCTCTCTCTCTCTCTCTCTCTCTCTCTCTATCTCTATCTCTGTCTCTCTCTCTCCTCTAAGTCTCTGTCTTGGTTTTTGTCTCTGTCTCTCTGTCTGTCTCTGTCTCTGTCTCTGTCTGTCTCTGTCTACGTCTCTCTCTCTCTGTGACAAGAATCTCTGCTCTATATTTGATAAGCAGCAATATACTAAGGCAATCCTTTTATTGGGGAAGGGTCCTTCTTGAACAAAGTGATAGTATGATTTATCTATCCTTTGTTTATACTCTGGCCTGACCTTGTGCTACTTTGTCCATCCCTGTAACATTCTTTGTCCCATTCTTCAAAGTGCTAAGATCTATTCAATTCCATAATTTTATACATGTTGATTACTCCACTTGGTATGTTCTTCCCAACATTTACACCCACTCCCTTCAATTCATTCTTTATATCTTGCTTAAATAACTTTTTCTGAGAAGACTTTTTTGACTTCCATTTAAATCAGATCCTCTTGTTACAACCCCAAATAACACCTTTATTTACTTAGGAACATTTATAATTTTAATAATATATATAGTTTCATGTTGTCTTAGCTTCCTTGTTACTAGGACAAAATACCCAACACCTACAATGAGAAGGTTTATTTTGGCTCATGTTTCAGTCCATAGTTGGCTGGCTCCAGGGTAGGAAATCATGACAAAAGGATATAGTGAAGGAAAAATTGCTTTTAGTATAGTGGATAAGAAAGCAGAAAGTGAAGGGAGTAGCTGGGGGAAGAGAAAAGTCTTTCCAGGTCACATCCCCAGTGACCCATTTCTTTCAACAAGGCCCCATCTGCTAATAGCAAGTCAACTGTAAGCCCCCATAATCCAATTTCACAATCCAAGAGCCCTGTCTATGAGCACAAGAGCTCTTGGGGACATATAGCTATAAAGCATGACATGCCCCTGGTACCCAGAAGACTCCTGTGCACTCCTTTTTACAAAGTGCATTTAACCCATCTCTAAGAGTTACTAAAACATAAAGTTTTGGCATTGTTGGAAAGTCCAAGTTCAAAGTCTTCTCTGGGACTTAAGGCAAATTTTTGGCTGTGAACGCCTGTAAATATCACAAACAAATTAAATACTTCCCAGATGAGGAAAATGAGGGATAGAAAACAATGGGACCAAAGCAAAACCAAAACCAGTGGAGAAAAAAAATGTATCCCAAATCTCTATGTGCAGCATTCAGGGCAAGTTGAGGCAACATGTGAACTCCAAAGGGCTTGGGCAGCACTGTTTCTACACCACTGTTGGTGGTTTTAGCCCTCAAGGCGTCTCTTTTGGGCTGCTTTTGCTCATTCCTTTCAGCTTTCCTCAGACATTCTACTTTCATGCCTTCTCCAACTTCCTGGGGTTTCCACTGCATTTTCAGCTTCACTCTTAGTTTTATGCACTGCCCTCTCAGAAGCATGTTGCCTGGCTTCCCAGGCCTTCTTCTGAAATCTGAATGGAAGCCTCTCTGACCCCGCAACTTGTATAATCTGCATGCTTGTAAAAATAGCTCCATGTGATTAGTGTCAAGTTCTGCCACCAATAGCAATAGCTGGGCTCTCTTATATCAGAGTTGCAGAGATCTCCAGGTGCTTGGACAACTGAGTGACATGAACCAGGGAACAATTTGCCTAAGAAGCTGTTCTGGAGTACAGTGCTCTCAGATGCTCTTATCAAAGCACAGACTTTTACTTTTTCAATTTTGAGCCTATGAAATATAGGGCTTTGCTGTTTCTTCATGTGCCCTCAAGACATTCTTCCTATTGTTCTGATCCACTGTATTTGGCTTCTTTTTTGTTTTTGTTTTTTGAGTCAGAGTCTTACTATATAGTTCAGGCTGCCCTTGATCTCACTGTGTAACTCAGGATGGCCTTGAACTCACAGCAATTCTTTTGCCTCAGCCTCCTGAGTGCTGGGATTATAGGCATGTGCTACCACTCCAAGCTCTGGTTTCTTTTTAATGATAATCTTTTTAGCAACCAAGCTCTGTTCTACTTTATCACTGCAGGCTTTTGCTTTCTGACATAACAAAACTTTTTAAGTGAACATTTTCTTCTTAGTTCTCTAAGTAAACATGACTACAAACCCACAACAGTACACATGCCATGGTATTAGCATTACACTGCCTTGAAATTTCCTCTACCAGATTAATTAATTCACTGCCTTTAATCTCAGTCTCTCAGAAAGTCTCAGGATATGAGCAAAACACTGACAAATTTTCTGCCAGAGAATAACACACATGGTCTCAAGTCTAGCTGTGAATGAAGTCTTTCTTCCCAGAAGAAACCTTCTGAGCCTGTACTTTACTTTCTGAAGTTTTATCAGCATTCTGGTCTTATGAGTTCTGACAGAATCTCCCACCAAACTCAACTTATAGCATTCTGGGGCTTCACTAGCTCATGTCTTCAAATCTTTCCAAACTCCCATGAGCCAGTTCTAAAAACATCTGAACTACAGGTCAGATAGTACCACAGCAATGATACCACTTCTTTAGTACCAAAATCTTTCTTTGTTATTGTCCTTATTGCTGGGAAAAAATGCCCAACAACTACAATTTAAGAAAGGAGAGATTTATGTTACTCATGATTCAGTCCATAGTTGACTGGCTCCAAGGCAGGATAGCACAATAGAGGAGTACAGCAGAGGAAAAACTGCTCACATCTAGATATAAATCATAACACACATGTTTCTGAGATTATGTATTCAAATGCTTTCTTCTTCTAAAAGCATTTCCAATAAGAGTGGGTCTTGTCTCTTGCTCATCTCTGTATCTTTATTGCCTACTAGAGCACCAGGGGGTAAAGTGCAAAATATAAATCCATATTGAATGAATTAATGGATGAATAAATAGATGAGTACTCTGCCTTAAGTGTCTATCTCTAAGGAGACAGAAATTGATTGAAACTTTTTTTTCCTTTTCATTTCTACTTATGGCAAAGGTTAGATGTCTAACACCCATCCTCTCTTTCATCCTTGCAGGAAGAATTTGCTCTGGGTTTGTTCAGAGGGGGAATCTAATCATTGTTGTATGAGGCAACTTTCCTAAAATTAATTTGGGAAAAGTGGGCACATGATCCTGCTCTAGTCAGTGAGACAAGAAGAGGTCTATTCTCACAGGGAGGCAAAGGGAGATCTGGAAACTTCTGGGA
This sequence comes from Dasyprocta punctata, assembly GCA_004363535.1. Lineage (NCBI taxonomy): Eukaryota > Metazoa > Chordata > Mammalia > Rodentia > Dasyproctidae > Dasyprocta > Dasyprocta punctata. The sequence continues at coordinate 26,958 of RJWM01022380.1, read as the reverse complement.
TATTTTCTTCAGAGGGATGGTGTTTTCCTGCCTTCAGGTATCATTGGGTTTGGATACGATAACAAGAATTACCAACATTAAGCCATCACACATTACACAACAGGGATGATGTGCTCTCAGGGAAATGTGGCAGGAACCAGAGAGGGCTGGTTCACATGGTACTGCCTAACTTAGTACCTCTTGGCATCTGAGGCAAAAACTCTTTTATGACTCGGCAGTAAACTTTCTAAATATATCTTTTATATCTTGTTTTATTTTATTGTTTTTATTTTAAAGAGAACAAAACAAAACAGAATAAAGTAAATCAGAACAGAACAATGCAAATAATACAGGACTTCAAAACAAGACAACAGGAAATCAACAATGGCTACCATAATGTCTCTCATTTTCTTCAAAATTGCTGTTCATGCCATCACAAACAAATAAAATAAACAAAACAAAACAGAACAAAGCCAATCAAAACAAAAGAATGAAAGCATTACAGGATTTCAAAACAAGATAATAGGAAATCAACAAGGGCTACCATAATGTCTCTTGTTTTCTTCAGAATAGCTGTCCATACCATCACACATAATAAAATCAAATAATACAAAACAGACTAAAACTAATCAAAACAAAAGAATGAAAGCATTACAGGATTTCAAAACAAGATAATAGGAAATCAACAAGGGCTACCATAATGTCTCTTGTTTTCTTCAGAATAGCTTTCCATACCATCACACATAATAAAATCAAATAATACAAAACAGACTAAAACTAATCAAAACAAAAGAATGAAACCATTACAGAACTTCAAAACAAGATAATAGGAAATAAACAATGGCTACCATAATGTCTCTCATTTTCTTCAAAATAGCTGTCCATACCATCACACATAATAAAATCAAACAAAACAAAACAGAATAAAACCAATCAAAACAAAAGAATGAAAGCACAACAGGACTTCAAAACAAGGTAATAGGAAATCAACAATGGTTACCTGTTATCTTCAAAATAGCTGCCCATACCATCAGACACAGTAAAATCTAATAAAACAAGATAGAATAAACCAAACCTAACAAAATTATGAAAACCATACAAGAATTCAAAACAAGATAATAGAAAATTAACAGTGGTTACTACTTTTCCTTTTTAGGCATTTTCTCCCCTATCACTTTCATAATATCTATTGTGCTTCCATGATAAAGAACAACTAAAGGAATTCATGACCACCAAGCCAATCCTACACAGAGCGCTGAAGAATACTCTGGAGAGAGATAAAGATGACCATGGTTCCAGGAAAAGCAGCAGAAGAGGATCACTAAACAGGACAGCCAATTGAATAAAAAGGAAAAGTGGAGGGCCAACAGCAGGAGGATAGCATGGCAGAGATGAACCAATGCATGCTGGTCATAACCATTAATGTAGATAAGCTCAATTCACCAACAAAAAGAAACACAGGGAGAGTGGATCAAGAAACAAGATCTATCTAAATACATCTTATGTGGCATCCTAACATAAATACACATGCACACTATATCTTAACAGACACACACTGTATATATGTATATACACATATATGTATATGTATATGTATATATCTATACAAATAAAACAAATTTCACAATGCAATAATGCTCCCACTGTGTACAAGTGGGGTTTTCTATTCTCGTTTTTCATTTTTAAAAACATATTTGCCCCAGCACTCGGGAGGCTGAGGTAGGCGGAGCGTTGTGAGTTCGAGGCCGGCTTGGGCTACAACACGAGCGCAAGGTTGGCCTGAGCTACATCGTGTGACCCTGCCTCAAAAAATCAGGGCCGGGAGTTTGGCTCAGTGCCTTAAGCGCCTGCCCCGGCAGGCGCGAGATTGTGAGTTCAATCCCCGGTGCCGCAAAAAAAAAAAAAAAAAGAAAAAGAAAAAGAAAAAGAACAACATATTTGCTTGAGGCATTCTAAAATGCTTTCGCTACCCAAAATATGTGTTGTGCCCTATAATTTAGAGCATTTTTGGCTGGGCATTGTGGCTCATACCTGTAATCCTAGCACTCCAAGAGGCTGAGGCAAAAGGATCACAAGTTCAAGCCTAACCTGCACAGCTGAGTTACATAATAAGACCCCTGTCCCAAGATAAACACTATACAAAAAGGGACTGAGAATGTAGTTCAATCCAAAAACCCCGGATTTAAATTCTGGTACTGCAAAAATTGGTGGTTTCTGATAATCTTTTCTAAAGATGTTGGAAACAGCTGGTATCCCAGTTCTACCAGCTATTGCTTCTGTTACAACACATAAATTTCTAACTTGTTTGTGATTTAGTTTTCTCATATTTAATAGAGATAATATTAGTAGCTATCTCATAGGATTGCTTTAATACATGTCAAGCATTTGAAATGGGATGGCATGGGAAAGTCTAAACAAGACTGACATGAACTCTCAAAGAAGAAAGAGGCATAGTCCCAGACCTAATGGAGGTAACATTCATGTGGGAAAGATATAGTACAGAAGTAATGGGATTAAGATAAGCACAACATAGACCAGAAGGGGAAACAAGTATTCCTGCCTTAAGAATGCAATCTAACCTCCAGGAGTTAGGATAGGTAAAATAAACTGTGAAAGTTCTACTTTTATCTAATACAATAGATGAATCTCCAGAGCAATTTTATGTCCCCTCATTGTACTCCCCACATATAGTTTACTATTATTAACCTTTTCCTTTAGTGTGAAATATTGTTATAACTGATGAGGTAATATTGATATACTATCATTAGCTATAGTCCATAGTTAACTGTAAGGCTCATCTTTGTCTTGCACATTCTAAAGACTTTAGCAAATATATGACATGTATCCATCATGACATTATCATATGGAATAGTTTATCTGTGCTAAAATTCCTCTGTGTTCTTCATATTTGCTTCTGCCCTTTCCCCAACCATTGGTCTTTTACTATCTCCATAGTTTTGCCTTTCCCACAATGTCTTGTAGTTGGAGTCATGTAATACATAGCTTTTTCAGATTGGCTCTTCCACTTAGAAATATCTAAATAGAATAAACAAGTTGTTACTTTATAAATAATTGATTACTAAATTTTTTGTAACAAATGAATGAATAAATTCCCAGCACTTTGAGTACATTACCAGATTACCAATATGCATTCATTGAGATAAACTGTAGCCCTACCATTTTGATTTCACTTGGAGTTCCCAGTGCTCCTTGACCACTCAAGAGGAACCAACAGGTCTCATGACCTAATCACTTTATATGTTCAGGCACTATGCCAAGGGTTTTATAAACATTATTTTAAATACCATTATCAATATTCTTTTGGGTTAGATATTACTATTCTTGCTGTATAGATGAAAACACAGGCTCAGAAATGTTGAGACCCTATCCAAGGTCACACAGCAGGTCAAGTGAAGCCTAAATTCACACTCAGAAGGAAAATTTATCTCCAGGTTATTGGAACATCTGATGAGCTTATTGTACTTACTGTACCATGGAGTCATCCATGGTGTTGACAAATGTCCCAGTACTCAAAGCTGCCCATCATGTTCTCAAATACCGTAGATACCCTGTGTAACCACAATCAGACCTCTGCTCCCATATTGCTTTGTCCATTTCTATTTTCTGCACAGGAATTTCCCTTACAAGGCAAAGTTTTTTTTTTTTTTTTTTTTTTTTTTTTTTTTTTTTTTTTTTTTTTTTTTTTTTTTTTTTTTTTTTTTTTTTTTTTTTTTTTTTTTTTTTTTTTTTTTTTATCTGTGTTTTGTTTGTTCTACATGGGCAAGGCGTCATAGCTACTGGAAGTCCTCAGAGATGCAGATGACCCCTCTATCAGTGAGAGGTACAAGAATGTTTAATATAGGCAGAAAGAAGTGCACACTCACAGATGAATGCGGGAGAGAGAGAGGGAGAAAAAAAGAGGGAGGGAAAGAGAGAGAGAGAAAGATCTAGACAGACAGAGACACACATGGTCTGGAACTAGCAATATCTGGAGATGGAAATCTGTGGAATTTGTGAATCTATAGAAATTTTGGGGCTCAATTTATAGGTAAAAGTTGATGTTTATTTACTGATGAAAAACTTTTCATTTTGAAGGATAAAGGTGATGGTTCATTTATAAGTGAAAGGCAAAAAGCATGGGTCCAGTATATTGTATTTTTTTTTAAGATGGAAATTTTGAGTGTGTAACCTGTAAAGGAAAATTAATAATTATAATGTCGAGTAATTTTGTGTCTAGAAACTGCAATTTTAAAAAGCACAATTTTTAAATTATGATTTTTTTCAGTACTGTAGATTTAAGCTAGGGCCTTTGCACTGATATACATCCCAAACCGTTTAACTACAAAAAAAAAAAAATTATTTTGAGACAGTTTTGGCAAGCCATTAAATTTCCCATGCTGGGCTCAAAATTGCAATCTTCCTGCCTCAGCCAAAAGTGCTGGGATTACAAGTGTGTGTCACCACACACAGCTATGATTTTTCTTGTCTTCTTTCTACTTACCTTTATTTCTTTTATCCTACCTCAGTAGAACTCATTAGGGATATGAAGTCTGAGCAGCAATCACATTGGGGATTATGTGAAAAGTTGTATCAACTTTCCATGATGAAGGGGAACTATGCAATCATAAAAACTTTTATTTTGCCCTCAAGGGAAACTAAATGCAAATTGGTACTTACTGTGTAAGGCCCACGCACCAGTTCCTTTCTTATTGGGAGATTAAATGGAAGGCCTCTATTGGCCTAGCTAACCTTGCAGTCCTCGCTGCACCAGGCCTTTAGGGGAAGAGGGTGGGGCCAAAGTTGTTTATCATTTTGTTCTGGGGAAGGCAGTGGAACTATCACCCACAGCACTAACCAGAGGAAACTGACTGTGCCCCAAAGTATTTGTGGGGCTTCCTGCCACTGCATCTGATGGGCCAGTTTGCGAGGAAGGGGAGCCCCCATCTCAGTGTTCACAGAGAAAGAAATGGGGAGGTGCGAGGGCCTGGGAACTACTAGTAGTCAACAGCTTCCCAGGCCAGCTTCAAGCTGCACAATGCTGTGGGCAGAATGAGCACCAGCTTCATGTCAGGAATAATTATGCTTAATCCTGGTCTGCCAGCTTAAAAGCTATTCAGGAGACTCCTTCCTTGTAAAACGAGAGAATATAATGCTCACTGGCTACAACAGAGCAGATCCTGAAGCCATCTGACACCTTTTTTTTTCTTTTTCTGCTCAGTTCCCAAGATTCCTTTATACCTCCTCTTGCACTACCCACCAGAACTTACAATTCTGTCTATTCTATACAGAGCAATTTAGTTTTGTTTCATTTTTTGCTTTCAAGATCTGATCTCAGGATCTAACTTTTCAGAATTAAGTGATCATCCACATGTTTTTCAGGAAGAAAGAAGGAGGAGGAGAGGGAAAGGAAGAGGAGTGGGAGACAGAGGGAGAGGAGCATAATGAGACAGAGCGGGAGGGGGAGAAGGAGGAAAAGAGGAGGAAGAGGAGTTAGGTGTCATGGTGTACCCTGTGGTAGCACACGCCTGTGATCCCAGCACTTGGGAGTCTGCAGCAGGAGGATCACTGAGCATTCCAGGCCAACCTGGGCTACCCAGTGAGACTCTGTCTCAAAAACAAAAATAAAAACAAAAGTGAAGGAAAAGAAATCGTTCTGAAGAATTCCTAAAAATACATGCTTTTTAAATTTAATTTTTTTCTTTATGAATTTCTCACTTCCTGTTTCTGTGGATAAGCAAGCTGGCCTTCCATCCTCTGCAGCTACTCTGTGGGACCACAGTGCACTGCTCTCTAAAGGCCATGGTTTCATAATTTGAAAAGTGATCTTTCCATGTCTCTGCTACGCCTTTCAATCAGCTTATTTATAAAATCTTTCATAATTATGATGCCATTGCATCAATATCCTATCAAAATGTTTTTATTATATAAACATTTGGCAAGGAGATGACATTTTGTAACAAAATTGCAAAAAGCTACTAATGGTAGAAATTGTCCATTACCAATCCAACATCCTTCCCATCTTCCACTACCTCTTTTTCTCTGCTAACAATACCCCTGTTTGTGAGGAACCTGTACAAGTTCTTTGATTTTAAGGAAGGGAGAATTCTAATTTACCTCAATGAGACTGTCAAAGAACATAATTGTGACAGAGATCCTAATTGGATTTATTTTCAATTTTAGAATCAAGCAACACTCCATGCCATAAAACAGAATGAGCAAAAGGGGTTGGTTTTGTAGACAGAGAAAGGATGAACAAAGAGAAACAAAGAACAAAAAGTGAATCGGTCATTTCAAAATTACTTTCTTAGCCAGGCCTGGTGGTGTGTGGCTGTAATCCCAGCACTGGGGAGGATGAGGCAGGAGGATTGCCATGAGTTTGATGCCAACCTGGGCTCCATAGTGAGTTCAAGTCAAACCTGAACTACAAAATGAGACTTGCTTTAAAAAAAAAAAAAACCCTAAAAAATAGTGTTACTTTCTTTATAAGGCAGGGACATGAAGCATGGCAAACCAGTTGAGCATGTGTGGTGAACTGTCAATCAGGAAGAATCAGAAATGCACCGAAAAAGAGCTCCCAAAGCCCTGCAGCTGGAACTAAACAGAATATAATATCTTGAATTCTTCTCATGAGAACTTGATCAGGTTTTTGATAGAATGGCCTGGACCAGTGATGGTGAAACTTTTAGAGACTGATTGCCCAAAATGCAGCCCAAAACCCATTTGTTGATCGCAAAGTGCCATCACTGCAATTAAACCTGAAAATTCAATGTCTGGCTCCTGGGCGCTTCTTGGCTCATGTGCCCACAGAGAGGGCTCTGCATTCCACTGCAGTACACATACCACAGGTTTGCCACTACTGGCCTAGACCTAAGAGCAGCCTGAGGCTCGAGGGATACAAAAGACAGCAGCTGTTTTCCTTGTGGTTCGTGTGTTCTCCCTCTCACAGTTGTCCACTCTTACTCAGCAGAGTGTGCATCTTTTACTTCTAATTGGCCCACAGCTGCTCTGCAGATATCTTTCTTTTTCTACCTTTAATAAATGTAAAACTTCACTACTCTTTGTGCTTTTCTTTGTCTAATTCTTTGTTCAGGACAAGAAGAACCTAGAAATAGTCTCTAGAAGGAGTCCCCAGAACCCCAGAACCACATAGCAGACAGATGAAGCAATACACAATAACTAGTAAACTTCAGGGTACTTCAGGTTACATTTCTGTATAAGAATTGAGGCAAAGGAAACTTCATTGAGGCACCAACTGAATGGGAGTTTCAGCTGTTATCTTTTTCTCTGCTGATTTCTCAGAAGTCTAGGTTAACACTTGGTTTTTGACCTTTAGTATGAGTGATTCTTTTAGTGTGTTCTATTGGGGTTTAGCACAGGAGCTTAGTCCAAAACAGTGTCCTCTTGTAATTTTCAACAAGGAAACTTCACAAGGTAATTTCATTTTCCTAAGGTTAACCACACAATCCAAGGGATCTGCTGGGCGGTCCACAGCTATAGCACCCTGAGCTCACCTAGTCTCAGAAGCTAAGCAGGGTTGGGCCTGATAAGTTGCTTAAATGTGAGATATGACAGGGAGTGCTAGATGCAGTGTCTAGTTGAGAGAGAGAGAGAGAGAGAGAGAGAGAGAGAGAGAGAGAAAAGAAAAGAAAAGAAAAGAAGTTTTTTCCTTTTTTCTCTGAGTAAAAGGAACCAACTCAACTGGCTGGGCCCCTTTTGTCTTTCCACCACTTCTTCTTTCCTGCAATATTGACATTATACCTGCTGACACAGTATAGCAGCAATCTGGCAACCATGAGTCACAAGAAGAAGGACAAGAAAACAATCTTAATGTACTTTTTCACAGAAATACAGCAAAAGCCTGGGATACAGCAACACTGAATAACTGACAAGTTATTCAGCTGTGGAATCTACTCTATTAAGCCCACCCAAGGTATGTGAGACAGATAAGCCCCCACTTATTTATGTTATTGTAGTTGAGTTTCTATTCTATGCACTGTACCTAAGTGCAGTCGTAACTGATACATAGTTTTTGTCCAATGAATTGGTTAAATGCTCAGTATGTATACATTGGTATAACTGAATTCAAACCCAGCACATGAGCAGGTCCTATCAATACTACTGTCCAAATATATCCTGTATTTCAACCAATTTTTTTTTTTTTTTTTTTTTTTTTTGCGGCACTGGGGATCGAACTCACAGCCTCATGCCTGCCAGGGCAGGCGCTTAAGCCACTGAGCCAACCTCCCGGCCCTTCAACCAATTCTTACTGTTCCCACTGTCACTAACTGGTCTAAGCCACCAGCATCTCTCACTCATAAAAATGCAGAATTCACTTAACTGGATCACTTATGTTAACCCTTTCTCCTTTCAGTTTATTCTCAATCCAGCAGTATTCCATTAAAATGTAAAGCAGATGGTATTACCCTTCTCACAAAACTTATCCATGGTGCCCGTATTATTCACATTAGAAGGCAAAATCCTTAAGACATTCTACAGGGCATTATTTTATTCCTCTGTTTTAGATTTGCTTGTGATTCTGTTTGTTTGGTTGGTTGGTTTGGTTTAGGTATTGTATAACTCTGTCTTCAAGTTTATTGGTATGTTCTCCAGTGAATTTCATTTTGAGCATTATATTCTTCAGCTCTTTCCATTTTTCTGGTTGCTTTCATTTTTATAGTTTTTATTTCTTTCTTCACTAGGCTTATATTTTCCTTTAAATCCTTGAGCATATTTGTGATAGCTGCTTTAAAGTTCTTATATGTTAATTTTTATCATTTCTAGTGATACTTTTTTCTGCTGGGCTTTTGTTGTTTTGTTTTGGGCATATCTAGTAATTTCTTATTGGACATAGAATGCAGTAAATATGTAATTGAATGTCTAGGTTTTGTTGGAAGGCAGTCAATTTACCTGTAGACCAATTTGAGTAATTTGGAGCTTATGTTTAAGCTTAGTTAGGGCAGGCCCAGGATGGTTTTTATGCTAGGGCTATGATAGCCCTTTTCTGCAGTTTGATCCTTTTGATGTCATTGTGATGTTTCCAGATGCTCCACAAGGACTTTCCACCATGTCAAAAACTGACCATCTCTCAGCCCTGTGGAAGTCCTGGTAGTCACTGTATTCTCAGCTGTCTGATGGTGCTAATTATTTTCCACCTATTCTCGTAGAGTCTCACTCCATCTTTTGTATTAGTCAAATATCCAGCAAAGGCCCACAAGCTCTTTTTTTGTATTGCTCTTTCTCTCTGGTACTCTGTCTATGGCGGTTTCCATGCATCTCAGACTCTAAACTCCATTCAATCTTTGTCTCCTCAGCTCAGTGAGACTTCCATGGTCTTCTTTGGCCTCCACCTTGTGTTGCCATTTGGATATTGCCCCAAGGCAGAAAGTTGGGGTGCCTATAAGACTGGCCTCATTTGTTTTCCTCTTCTCAGTGTTAACAGTCTTGCACTGCATACTACTGAGTGTCTGAAAACAGTGGTTTTGTGTTATACCTAGGTTTCTAGTTCAAGGGGTGAGAGTTGCCGAGCCATGACAAGAGATGACCACACACTGTGAAGCATACTAATTATTAGTTACTAGGGTTATACCACACTGGCTTGTATGTGGTACAGAACTGAAAAATAGGGTGGGAAAATTACTTGTCTAAGACAAAGCTGTTAGCAGAGATAGTAGAGTCCAGGCGTTTTGCATTCTAGGCTGTGCTTTCCTGCTGAAGTTGTATCACCCCTTCCTCAGCCTTGCTGCTCTGAACACACCTCTCACAGTTCTTGCCTTCTAGTATTGCTTGAGATACTGACTTCTTCAATTAGGTTTTCACCAGTATTCCTCAGACCCCAATGCAGACTAGTTGGAAACAGTTTTTCAGGCTCACATGTGTCAGACCACTTGGACGGAATGAGATTTTTCTTCTAAAGGGTGAACTTTCTGATTCTTGCTACTTTGATGCCTGCTTGATGGTCCAAACACCTCCTTCATTAATGTGCAGCATGTAATATGAGACTATTGATGTGAAAGCATGCTGTGAGTATGTGCTGTGGAGTAAATGGGATTCTTCAAAATAATTGGAATAATAAACACTGTAGTTACGGTCAGACCCTAACTACAGGCAAAAGGTCACCATAAACACCTCTCTTTTTCTAGGGACTTGTCACAGCACGATGAGGTTGTTTTAGCAGACAGCCTCCTACTGCTATTTTTTAGGGTCTTCCTAAGGTACACTCATCCCCTTTGCACAAGGTCATACCCTTATCAGGGTAGCCTACAGCACATGACTGAACGAGCTATGGGTATGAAGGCCAAGGAATTTTAGACCAGACATCATTTGTTCTAGAGCTTCCACCCAAGCGGCCAGCACTATATCAAAATCCAGCTTCTCCCTGCAGCCCAGTTCCACTCTTTCTCTTCCACTTACAAATGATGATTCCTGATAAACAGCTTGGGCCTACATTCTCACTCCACATCTGCTTCCAGAGAACCAAACCTGTGACACCGAAAATGAACACTGGGCTGTGGGACCTTTGGCCCATTCAGTTTCCCAGCAACCCAGAGAAGGCCGAGCAGTACATGGTGACTGAACGAAGGGTCACCCTAATGCCATAGGCTTTAATTCCTCACAAGTCTCAGGTTTTTAAAATAGTATTTTTATTGGTAAATATGACTGGATAATATTTTAATTATTGTTGGATCCAGTTATTATACTAATTACCTCACATGAATTATCCTACTTAATCCCCAAACAATCCTATGGGAGAGACATTCTTAGTATCTCCATTTTTATCAAGATCTTCCCTAGACTGTCTTTAAAAGAGTTGAGACAAGTCCATAGGTGGATGATGAATGATTATCTCAGATCCCCTGCAGGGCTTGACCCCATCTTCTACAACATGGGTCTCTATGGGAGGCTTAATTTTCATGACTGGCTGAGCTTACATCTTTTTTGTCTTCCTTTCTTTCTAAACTCTCAGTTTTGTAGATCTTGCAGTACCTGTTTAGGTCCCACTAACAGCTCAGAGGTATTTTCAGAGCCTAACCTCTACCTTCAAACATAAGAGGAGGAAATCTCTCAGCCCACATCCTGCATTTAAGCAAAGTTCTAACATGTGGGCCAACACAGGCAAATATGTATGCAATGTTTTTTAGCTCTCAGAAAACCTAGTAGTTGCTAAGTCTGGGCTCTCAAGGGGTTGCTCATTCATTCATGACCAAAGGACTACCAGTGTGGGACCTATTATATATCCCGGGATGAGGGGAAATGGGAAGTGCACAAATGAAAGATTCATACATTTATTCTTATATTTGTTCATTTCATAATGACTTTGTTTGAAGCACAAGTCCTGAAGATATGGCAGGAACCAGAAAACAGTCTTGACTTCACATTCTACTTAGTAGAAAAGAGAAAACAATTTTTTTGAGGCAGGGTCTTTCTATGTAGTTCAAACTGGCCTTGAACTCACTATGTAGCCCAGGCTTCCTTGATATCATGGCAATCCTCCTGCCTCAGTCTTTCGAGTGCTGGGTTTACAGGTGTGCACCATCACAGCTTATGCAAGTGAAAGGAATTCAAGTCTAGTATTAATCAATTTTGTAACAGTCCATTTGGGGACATGTAAGTCCAGGAAATGTTAGTTCAGATTACATAGAAACTTGTTAAAAGGTTCCTAGAAAACGTAGAAGTTCAGAGACCTCCTGCTATTTGCTTTCTTCCTCCCTGAGGCCTTCACTAGGCCTCAATTTATTTACTTCCCAGGGCTCCTCACAGGCCCACAGCTTTCCCCAGGGAAAAGCCTCTCTAAACTTGCTCTATGTTCCACCCCAACCCTAACCCCTAAAGACCCTTGGCCTCTGTAAACCTTCTTTCCAATGTCCTGCTTATAGATGATCCCATTGGCAGGTATCCCAAACACCAGGTGCTGAGATAGGCCAAAAGAGCCATCTTTTCCTCAGGCTTGAAGCACATTAACAAAAGCTCCTTTCTGTTACACCAAATTTAGGCTTGAGCTAAGCCTCAGAAAGCAAGGTTGGAAGTACCAAGCCTCAGGAATTCAAGCATATTAGGGCAAAACAAGAAAAATGCACTTGGCCCCCATATCTACACAAAGCTCTTCTTCTTACTTTTATTTTTTGCTCTTGCCCCTTGATATTTGCAGTTGTTCCCCTACAGCCTCTTTTTCGTTACATACCTATTTCTATAGTGACCATGGCCGTGACATCATTCCTCTCTCCCTACCCATCTGCCAGGTTTCCTGAGATGACCTTGTGCCAAGAAGAGACTGAGAAGTTGGATGGCACAAAACCAACCTAGGATGCTGGCAAGATGCCAACCAGTTTTTGAGCTGCCTGTCAATTAGTACTAGAGGGTGCTGCCTCTCCTGATTTCCTGCTGCGGAGGCTCTCTGTAGGGTCAGGTTGAGGATCGTTCAAAGTACTTCAGGACTCTGACCCAGAATTGTATTTGGATCCTTGGCAGTGCCTCAGTTTCCTACCGTGACAAAGCTATCCTTCATTATTATTTTCTCCTTGTGGCAAAATTGGGCTCCGATTTTTCTCCTCAGGCAGATTTCTGACCCAACCTTGATTAGTAAATCTAGGTATCACAACTTTAGGATCTTCTCTGAAGTTTGGAACAGAGCCAGATTTTGTCTTCTGGCCCCTGTAAATCAAGGAAACTCCAGGCTGACATTTAAATCTAGCTTTACATGAGAAATGAACATCTTCATGACTCTACACATTTGGTACATCTTAGTTCCCATGACACACCTAAACTTTCATCAGTCACACTTGTTGCCCTGTCTACCATAGAATTCCAGGTCCCTACACTGACACCTCGGGAAGGTCTGACTTCAGTGCATGTTTCCATTTCTTCTCCCTGGCAGTGTCCAGATTCTTGCTGGATCCCAGCTCAAAGTTAACTTTGTAGAGGAAGTTAGCCAATTTCCTATAACGGCAGTTCTCAGTGGCTGCAGTCCTTCGTTCTGTCTGCACTGCAGTGGTGCTTGCATTTAATTATCTGTTCCTTCGTCCTGTCTCTTACGTAGGTCTCACCTCTGTCCTCTTTCCATGGAAAGTTTCAGAAGCTATAAATGAAGACTGACAGATTGAACTACATAAAAGTATATTTTTAAAAATTGCACAAATCACAAAAGGTTAAATTTGGGGAAAATTATGATGAAATAATTATGTAATATAGAGAAAACTCCTAAAAAGCAAATACCAAAAAGATAGATAATCCAACAAGAATGGGTAAGGCAGCACAGAAGAATAATAGTATTGGTGATAAATATATTTTTAAAATAGTTGCTTAATTTTTAAAAGAAATTAAAATAAGGTACCACTTTTAATGTAAGAAATGTAAAACAATGTTAATATCCATTATTTATTAGGAAGGGAAACAGGCATGCTCCACACACAGCAGGAGGAATATAAACTGAAGGACAGTTTGAAGAGTAGGTTAGACAAAGTAAATGCATCTTCCTTTATACACACTCAACTCTAATAAGTTTGTAGCATTATCTGTGATTCTGAAATAGAAACACTAAACTCTCCATCACCAAAAGATGGTAGCCTTTGAAAAGGGCAGGTAAACTGATACAGCTATAGTCATTTCACTTAATGGTGGGCTAAATTCTAGGAAACACATTATTAGTGTTTTTGTCGGTATGCTGTATTTACACAAACTAGAACAGCTATAACATCACTAGGTGACATACTCTTAAGGGACTGTCATCAGGTATGTGTTTATCATTCACTGAATCATCATTACGCAGTACATGACTACGTTTTAATAACATGAAAGAATGAATTGTTGAAGGTGATGGAGGAAGAGGGAGGGAGGGAGACAGAAGAGAGCTAGAAATGATATGTACTGAAGTGTTAACAATGACTTCTTTTGTGGTGGCGCATGCCTTTAATCCCAGCACTCGGGAGGCTGAGCTGGGAGGAGTGTTGTGGGTTCGGGCCGGCTTGGGCTACAATGGGAGCACAAGACCGGCCTGAGCTACATAGTGTGACCCTGCCTCAAGAAACTAGTACCGGGAGTTTGGCTCAGTGGCTTAAGTGCCTGCCTGGCAAGTGTGAGATTGTGAGTTTGATCCCTGGTGCCACACACACAAAAAATAAATAAATAAAATAAAAAATAAAAACCAATGACTTCTTTATAGAGTTAGTATATATTTTAATTTTTCTGCTTTATATACTTAAATCTTTTTGTTTTTTAAGGCTCTGACTGTAACGTATGTTTGATACAGCTAAATTTTTTAAAAGAATGATTACGTATTTGTCTCTCCTACTAAAAGCATAAGTTACTAGAAATGTACAGTTAAATCATATTTGATGTAAATTTGGTTTACTCTAAAAAGCATGTTTTTTTTGTTGTTGTTGTTGTTTTGTTTTTTTGTGGCACTGGGGATCAAACTCACAGCCTCACACCTGCCAGACAGGTGCTTAAACCACTGAGCCAAACTCCCAGCCCTAGTTTTTTGAGGCAGGGTCGCACTATGTAGCTCCGGCCAGCGTTGCACTCGCGTTGTAGCCCAAGCGGGCCTCAAACTCACAATGCTCCTCCTACCTCAACCTCCCGAATGCTGGGATTAAAGGCATGAGCCACCACGCCCAGCTTAAAAAGCGTGTTTATACAGTGGCTGATGTAAACATTCCATCAATATTACTTTAAATTGATTTTTTTTAATATATTTTAAAGGTAATGTTGTATTTAACATTTACTTCCTTCCTTATGGTATTGTATTTAACTGTATGTTTATATATTTGCCCTGGCCCTATCTATCCCCCAATACAGTGTTAGTATGAATCTTCTATGTGGGAGACAATTTGAGTGACTCCCGTTGAATGCAGAACAATTGATGCAACTTTGATTATATCCAGACTTATTTTCTTATACTGTTATCTACAGAGCTGACTATGGTATTTCCTTCTCTCTTCAACTGGCTCCAAGCATTGCAAATAAGGCTAGCTAGGTACTGGTATGTAATCTCTAAAGCCATCAGACAGTGTCCTGTTTGCTCACATAGTGCTCTCTGTAAAATGTATGAGCACAGCAGGATGGTAGAGCCAGTCAGCTCCAGGAGTGTCAACTGGATAAAGGAGTGTCTTCCAGATAAAGAGGCCATGACTCCCCAGGGCACAAAAGTTTACATTATCAGAAACTGAAGCAACTGCCTCCAAAAACAATACAGTTGCTACCTTAATTGAATTATGCAAATTGATCCTTCTGCATATCATTATTTGCATTTTGCAAAGTTGCTTTTCTCACTACCTGGCTAGCCAGCTCAAGTTACTCACATAGTTCCCTCCATTCTCCCTGTCACTTATCCTTGAGCCACCCGCTTCTTCACAAGATAACAAATTCTGGGGGAAGCCTCGGGATCAGGGCCTTTGTCCGCAAATCCTCACAAGGATTGGACTCAGGACCCCTTGACTGCCCTTAACTTTGAACATGTCTTGGTGTCTTTACTCTTGCCGTGTGTTGCATTGGAGGTGGTAGATTAGAATTAACTTGCCGAGATTCCAATAACATCTCAATAGGATGATAAATATAACTTCGTGGATTTCGAGGAAGACTGGAAAAGGGATTACAATATTTGGATTACCATACTCAATATTTGGGATTGCAATATTCTGTATCTTCAGCAGTTAGGCATAGAGTTTGCATAAATGTTTGATGGACTTGGATGCTGATGATTGAAACCTTTACTTTCTCCCTAGGATATAAGCCTGCCACACTGTTTCTTTTCTATAGTGGGGTTGTTAGCTTAGAACCTACTAGTATTTCTTGTAACTGGGAAGTAACAGAAGTCTAATAAGGAATTAGATTTAGAGTTAGAAGAGGCAATGGAGTAGAAAAAGACCTTGCTTGGAATAGAATCCATAACTTCAACCTGGAAGAAGGCTTATTTAAGAAGAAAGTCCGCAAACAATTGTCATGACTTTTACAATGAAAGCCAAAACATAACTATTTCCTGTTTTTGTCCTAGGGACAAAACGAAAAGAGAGAGAAAGATATAGCTCTTCAAACACCAACATAATAAAGCCTAATGTCAGGAAGGAAAAGAGAAACCATTATTGACTTCCTTTAGTGTACTGTCAGTGGAGCTGGCCACCTGATTAAAATACTGAGAGACATCCCAATGAAAAAATACCAGCCAGTATGCAATTCATAGGCACATTTATGAAATGCTGGAGTTACCTTTTTGATCAGGGCAGGAAATACCTGCTATCATTGGAAAGACCTCAATTTAAACTAACAAAGAATGCCAAGTTGAAGTCAAGAGATTAGGAGTTTAATTTTAGGTTCTGAGTCTAACCAAAGGTGAAATCTTGAATATGTAAGTAGGAACTCTAGGCTACAGTTTTTCTCCTTTCAAAAATAAGGGAATTAAAATTGATAAGTGATTGCCAAACTTTTTTTTGCTGTTGCTACAGAACTCTTTATTCAGAGGAGAGGAGCCCAATGGGTACAGAGCCAAAGATGAAACTGCTCTGATTTTGAAGTGGTAAGTCAAACCATCTTAAGTAGGAGACTACTATATTTGGATCTAGAATGTCCCCCAAAGGCCTGTTTGTTAAAGGATGGGTCCTTGACTTGACACTATCGGAAGATGGTGGTAACTTTTCAGAGGTGGAACCAAACTGGAACTTTCAGAGTGATGTGGGCACATACCCTTTTCTTTTTGCTTCCCAGCATAATACCATGAGATGAGCAGTTTGCTCTACCACACACCCATCATGAAATATTACCTCATCAAAGGACTAAAAGCAAAAGAGCAAACTGTACAAGGACTAAAACCTCTAAACTTATGAAACACAATAAAACTTTCCTCTTTTAAAGTAGTTTATCTCAGGTATTTTGTTATAGAAATAGAAAGGTAACATAGGAACTATCTGTACTGAGAAAGTTTTTCTTAAGACCTCATCATCTAAGCAGGGCATGGTGACACATGCCTGAGATACTAGCCCTTGGCAGGCTGAAGCAGGAGAATAGCAACAAGCCTGAGGCCAGCAGCAAGTTCTGGGCTACATAGTGGATTCAAGGGCAGCCTGAACTACATAAAAAGGCCCTGTCACAAGCAAAACAAAAAATATGATCACCTAATCTAGTTTACATCACCAGTTATAAACAATTGAAGAGGCTTGAGATTTTCTTTCCAACTAAAATGAAGTGTTTTGAATATTAAAGGTGGTATTCTGAATATTAAAACAATATTAAACCCCTTGCTTTACCAAGTTTTAACTCACAGTTGTGATTGTGTCAACATGTGCCCAAACTTTAGATTATCCCAGGTCTCTTAACTCTAAAGCCACTAGTCAGCACTAGTCTAATGACCACTTAGGAACCACTGATGTATCTAGTTCCAAAAGTACGAAGCTCTATATTTTCCTCAAAAAAGTCCACTTGTTTTCTATGTAAACACTAACATTTCCATACAAGATTTCTCCGAAATGAACAGTGTTTTTTAAATTTTTAATTTAATTTGCAAGGAAAATAAACATATTCATATGCATAAGAAACTTACTATTTACCCATACTATATTGTTTGTTTTACTGCAGAAACAAGAATAAGGTTAAGATTTGCCACACCAATTATTTGGCAGTCTATCAGTGGGCTGTTATTTTCATACTGGGCTATGCTCTGAAGTTTGTGGAGCTTTCGAGGATCAGAAAAAGTAAATGTCTCCATATGGGCTGCCATTACAAAATAATATAGACAGTATGATATAAACAACAAACATTTGTTTCTCACAGTTCTGGGAGCTGGGAAGTTCAAGATCAAGGTGCAGCCCACTTTCTGGTTTAGAGATGGCTATCTTCTTGCCGTACTCTCTCATGGGAAAGAGAAAGAGAGAGAGAGAGAGAGAGAGAGAGAGACAGAGACAGACAGACAGAGAGACAAAGAGAGATAATCTCTTAGTATCTTTTCTTATAAGGGCATTAATCTCATTCATAGGGGCTCCATCTTCATAAATTAATTATCTCTATAGAGCTCCTTCTCTCCATAGGGATGATAACTTCAACATGTAAATTTTGAAAAGCATAAATATGCTATCCATTTCAATTGGAAAAACCTCTTAGCAAGTCAAGCTCCATGCTAAAAACTAAAATACATGATGGAGCACAAGTTCATCTGTAACACATAGATAAATTTTTCAAATTTTTTTTTTTTTTTTTTTTTTTTTACCACGGTACAGTCAGACTTTGAAAATGACATTTGCTTGGCAAGTGTGAAATAATATTCAAATGGGAGGGGAGCAAAAGAAAGGGGAGGAGAAGGGAAGAAAAGAAAAAATGGAAAAAAGGGAATAGGAGGGAAAAAGTGGAAACAAAGCTTTGTAAATAAGGAGGGGAAGAAGGGTTGAAAGGAGGGGAGGGGAATGGGAAGAAAAGAAGAATCAAGATGTATTATTTACAGGGACAAATTCCCTAGGATGATTGTGATCATTATGTATATCAAAAATTTTCCAATAAAATTAATTTAAAAAATAAACTAGACACATGGAAAAATGACATTTATTGTATTTTATTCCTGATTACAAAAGCAGTACACTGTTATAAAAGAAAATAAGATAATTACAAGGCTTTTGGATTCCTTGATGATGTCAAGGGGAAAGCCAAATATTGTCTTCATCATTCTGCCAAGTTCTCAAGATCCAGTTGTGTCCTGCATCCTGAACTTCTTTCTTGATCCAAGTGTGACTTGAAGAGATAGATTAATTTGTTGGGCAGTCAGAATTTTAAAGGTCAACTATCCTCAAACAAAAACTATACTTTAGGTGTATCATCTATTTTTGAAACATGACCTGATGAAGAAATCTAAAGTTCTCTTGAGCTTTAATATTCTAAGACTCAGCAGGTGTTTATAGCCATATCACCCTAAATACATTAAGTCTCATCTATGAATTTGAAACTATACAAAATGACTCTAGATAATAATTAATTTTACATAATACTTTGGTAGCTATATTTCACATCAAATTCATAAGGAAAGGCTCCTTTAGAAATGGTTCCATGCAAAAATATATTTTCATAGAATATATAAGGTACAATATAATGTTAAACCCTATAGAAAGCAGTAAACAAAAGTACACGCAACAATGTTGAAATGCAAGGATAATCAATGAGCAAAATAGAGGGGCAAATAATAATAATAATAATATTAAAAACTGCCCAGCATGATGATACATGCCTGTAATCCTGGCACTCTGGGAAGTTGAAGCAGGAGGATCACAAATTCAAGCCTAACCTGGGCAACTTAGCAAGTTGGCAAGACCGAACCTCAAGATAAAAAGCGTTAGGGATACAACTTTGGGCAAAGGCCTTGAATTAGTCCTTGGTGGGTACCAAGAAACTTACTCAAAAACATTTATTACTTGAATGTGGCATTTCATTTCACTAGCCTGAGCTCTTTTTTTTTTTTTTTTTTTTTTTTCCTTCGGTACCAGGGATTGAACTCACAACCTTGTACCTGGCAGATAGGCGCTTAAGCCACTGAGCCAAACTCCCAGCCCAAATGTGGCATTTCAAATCAGTAGGGGTTAGAGGATCTTTTTTTAAGGTACTGGGGATTGAACCCTGGGCCTTTAGCCTTCATACAGTGATATATCCCCAGTCTTTTTCTTTTTCTTATTTTTTTCTTTTTCTTTTCCTTTTCCTTTCCTTTCATTTCCAGTTTGTTCTTTGTTTGTTTGTTTTTCAGGCAAGGTGTTACTAAACTGCTATATTGTACAGGCTGGGCTCAAATATAAGATCCTTTTGCCTCAGGCTCCCAGAGTGACAGAATTAAAAATCTGTGTCTATATGCCAGACCAAGGAGTAGATAATTTTTTAATAAATGGCATCAAAAAATCTAGCTACCTATTAGGAGAGAAAAAGTGAATCCATAGTGTCTTTTTAAAAAGTCCAGATAGTTACAAAGATTCAAATGTAGAAATTAAATCAAAAAGTATTAGAAAAAAATACAACTATATTTTAAGATTATAATCTTGGATTAAGAAATAAGACAACAAAGTCAGAAGTGATAAAGAAAAAGAAAGACAGGATGGGGTATAACGCATAAGCTTAGCATGGCCAAGCACCAAAAATAGAGTGATGGATTTATTGTTTTGTTTTTTGAGACAAGGTCTCACTATGTATCCCAGGCTTGAAATTGCAGTGATCCTCCTGCCACAGCCTCCAGAGTGCAGAGATTACAGGTATGTGCCACCATGCCAGGTGAGAGACAGATTAAAAAAAAAAAAACCTGATTATTAACTACAGATATATTAACACTATGAGAAAAGTGAATAAACAAAACCAAGAAGTAAAAGATAGACAAGGAAAACTGCATAATCTTTGACAAAGGCCTATTTAATATATAAAAACAGGGCTAATTTAGCTGTAATATAGAGTTCTTCCAAATAAAAAAGAAAATTTCTACAGAAAACTAGGCAAAGGATATAAACAGATATCCTTTTAAGAAATACAAGTGACTTATAAATATAAATATAAACAATGAAACTCATTTAGCATAATTCCAATTAAAATACAGAGGTAGCCAGGCACACCTGTAATCCTATCACTTGGGAGGCTGAGGCAAGACAATTGCCATGAGTTCAAGGCCAACCTTGGCTGCACAGTCAGTTCAAGACCAATCTGAATACAAAGTCATACCTTGTCTCAAAAATTTTTTAAAAACTAAAATAAAATAATGAGGCAGCATTTTCACCTATCATACTGGCAAATATAGCAAAATTGAGTGATGTGCAGCATTGTTGGGAGGCAGTTTCACATTCGCTCCCAAATTTAATGATTCAAATACTTTTGATTCGCCATTTCACATCATCTTCATTTACAGATAAATTCTTATATATATATATATATATATAAAGAACAGATATTTTAAAGAACTTTTATTTTAGCATTGCTTTGTTTATTCATTTATTGTTTCTTAGAGAATGTATTTCAAACTTGCAAATAATAACACTATGAGACAGACACAGGACTTTTGGTCTCTTCTAATAGATAAGTAAATGATGCAAGTGAAAACTTTAAAATTCATCCAAAACTACATAGGGACTAAAGAGAGAAGTCAGGATTGTAATTATGTTTGGTAAATGTAGAAGACGATCACCTGTGTTTTCTAGGACCTTGTCTCCTAGACACAACCACTCCCTCTGTATTCCAGCAAAGATTGACAGATGTCAGGGCTGCAACTCTGGGATAGTTCCTTTTGCCAGTTGCTCCTGCCTGATCTACAGAAGGAGCTAGAGAGAGCACCAATGCAAACTGGAGATAAGAGACTCTTTTTGATGTGTTTTCTTCTTCATGTTGGCTTCAGTAGTTTCCTCACAGAGAGGACCATGCCACCTCACAGAGCTTCTAAAGTTTAATGATTCCAAATGCTTCCTTCTGTTGGCTCAGTCATTCGAGTTTGTAGCCCTTCCAACTTATAGATTTATTTAAATTCTGTTTAACTGACTCCTCAGCCACACATGATGACACACACCTGTAATCCCAGCACTTGGGAAGTTAAGGCAACAAGATAAAAAAGAACAGCCCGAGTTACATAGTGAATTCAAGGCTAGCCTGAACTATATAGCAAAACCCTAGCTCAAAAACAAACAAACAAACAAAAACAAAAATTCCTCAATGCACAGAGGCCAAGTCGTTCCAGACATGAAGACAGATGTTTAAACCAATGGAACAGAACTGAGGTTCCAGAAAAAATCCACACATCTGTGGACAGTTGATTTTTGACAGAGGTGCAGGTAACCATTAAATGGAAAAAGAAAAATCACCACAACAAGTGCAGGGACAATGGGACATGCCTTGCAAAAGAATAAAGCCCACAGTGGACAGAAATACATATTTTCCCATGAATTCTGTGCCCCAAGAGTCTGCAGTCTAGTAAGCAAAAAGATACAAAGAATTACAATTCAAGGCAAAAATAGTAAGTACCAGGAAATCAAAATTTCATGAAAGTTAAAAGGAAGAAGAAATGGATTTTGCTGATCCTGTCAAATTTTCACAATGCTGCCTTCTGGGCTGTCATCTCTGCTGTGTGAAGTCTCTTAGGATGTGACTATGATCACCCTAAGAAGAGAAGTACTCTAGGCCAGTTCTTCCCCTTAATCCCATGGTAGACTCACCTAGGATTCTTCTATAGATCGAACACTGAGAGCCAGTGTAGTCACACACACTTGTAGTCCAGGCTACCCAGGAGACGAGACAAGAGCTGGAGACCAGCCTGGGGAGCAGAGTGAGATCTCTGTAAATAGACGTACTTTGCCTATCAATAGCATACTTTTCTTATACAAACTAATCTTTCCTAGAACATTTCTGTTGAAAAGTTCCAAGAACCCAGGCATGGTGTGCTTAAATCACAGCACTGAGGAAGCTGAGGCAGGAGGATTGTTGCTAGTGTAAGGCCAGCCTGGCCTACATAACAAGATCCTCCTAAATACTTCAGAGTACATTTCCAAGAATAAGATCATTTTGTTTTATAATCACAGTTCAACCACAAGAATCAGGAAATGGAGTGTTGATATAACACTTTCACCAAATCTAGAGTTTGTATTCAATTTTTGTCCCCAAATGTCCCAGTGTTGTCCTTTCTAGCACATTTTTCTGATCCAGAAGTGCACACAGCATTTAATGGTTACAGCTCTTCAATCTTTTGTCTGAAACAGCTTCTCCATATTCCTGGCCTTTCGACCTTGACAGTTGGAAGAAGATAGGCCAGTTGTGCTATGGAAGACCCCAGTCTGGATTTGTGTCCTGTTTCCTCAAGAGTACATTGATGTGTACATTTTTGATGGGGATAAAACTGAGAAATCTGGGTCCTTTTTAGGGTACTACAGCAGGAGGTTCATGCAGGCAGCTTGTCCCTTTACTGCTGGTACTTATGGTACTCACATGCTGAAGGTGGTGTTTCTCAAGTTGCTACTAAAATTATAAATTTCCTATGTCCCGCTGTTTGCAGACACTGGCAAGATCAGGACTAGGCTGAGAAGAACAAAGTGCTTAGGGACATGAAGGCCCAAAGAGAAGATGCTAGTGTGCCTTTGAATATACCTTGTCAACCAGAAGACAGGTGTGGTAGTGCACACCTGTAATCCCAGTGCTTGGGAGGCTGAGGCAGGAGGATGCCCATGAGAGTTCAAGGTCAGCCTGAACTACATAGTGAGTCCCTGTCTTTAAAGAGAGTAGGAGACAACACAACTGAATGGAGGAGGAGTCTTGTGCAGAGCTACTCAGAGAATTCAACTAAAACCAAGTAACTGAAAGAGAGGGACATACACCCTGAAACCAAAATTAATCTAACATAAAAGACTAGTAGATCAAGCCAAACATAGACAAAGGAGTTACTAAAACAGCCAGTCAGCCCACCTGGCTGCTGGTGAGTCACTGGATTGGGACTGCTTGCCATACTTGGAAATTTAAAAGAAAAAAAAAAAAGGATATACTAAAATAATGTGCCTAAATCAAGCCATACAAAATAGAGTTGGGATATAAGGTCTCTTGCCTCTTCTGTCTTCCTCCAAACAGAAGATGCTATAGTCCAGCAGTAAATTCTGCCAACATGAACTTCTCCCTCCCTGACAATTGGCCAGGTTTCCTTCTATCACTTTTTCTTTCCTTTTTTTCACTTTTTTCTTTTTTCCTTTCTTTTTTTTTTCTTTCCATTTCTTTCATGCACCAAAGCACCAACTGGAATAGCCAAGAACAAGACTAAAGACTACAGGGGTGTGTACTAAATGGTACAACTATTCTCTCCCAGTGACCTGTGGTTAGAGAGGTGTGGGAAATTAAATAGCCCTGTACCTCAGGACTGTGCAACCCTGGGCTGTCCCCATGCTGCTGGGGGGAGGGAACAGAAAGGTATCCCACAGCACCCCCTCATCTTGTTCAAGGAAGTTGCAAACTACAGCAAATGTAGGTGACAGTAGCAGTGGAACTTGGAAAGCAACAAATGAGAAGTTAACACCCCACCTCAGGAAGGGAGTAAGAATTGGGGCTGAGCAGAGGTTGAGACTATATCACAACATTCTACCCCACTGCAACAAGCTACCTGAGAGGGCAGAGACTTACTAGTGGAGGAGGAACACAGAAGGCTGAGCAAGGACCAGGAAGAGCCAGACGTACATGAAACTGAGAACAGTCCCCTGTCTCTGTCTGAAAACAGCACAGCAACTGGGAGGCAGACACCACCAAGACAAACAGGGTAAGGACTGGGAGGCCACTAAAGGAAATATACAGAGTACAGGCTGAAGACTGACTCCAGGGCCCACATCTGGAGGCCAAGGTCAGTCTCAAATCCAGCACAAACTCTACTGCAGACTTGGCAATGTTATCCAGTGGTTTTGAACTTTCAGTGGACACTAGATGAATTTTGTTTTTTTTTTCTTTTTTCTTTTTAGCTGGTTTGTGGTTTGTTTCCCCGTCTTTTGCCTTTTTTTTTTTTTTTTTTTTTTTTGGTGTAGCTTTTACCTATACTTTTGTTCTAATCAATTCATCTTCTTTCCCCTTTCCTCAATTTACCTCTATAGACTTAATCATATTTTCATGAGTGAATAGTCTCTTTAATTTTTCTGGTCAACTTCAATAATCCCAAGCTTACTACTTCATTCTTTCTCTTTTGCCTTCTTCTCTAGTTTCCCAAAGCTTGCATGATCACCATTTGTCCTCCAGCCTACCTTCTACTTTATTTCTTTTTTTCAGTTATCTCTGTTCTATCCACAACCTTCCCTAAATTTCCCTACCACAGGTTAAAACCACCCTACCAAGGGGAAACACTTTACATACAAGATCATAATTAATCAATCAGTTCTGTTATATAGTGTATATTTTGCTCCTATGGCAAAAGACACAAAACTACCACAGTTTGTCAGTTTCTAAACTGTGATTTGTGCTACTGTCCATGCTAATTATACTACTTTTGCTAGGGTGTCATATCTGTTTTAATCAGTTGGTCTCACTTCTGTAACAATACTGGGAAGTTCTGGGATAAAAACCCATCACACTCAAGCACCAAAGGACTGGGGACTAAGCCAAACAGATGCTAACATTTCACTCTTAATTAATTGGAGAGATAGGATCTCGAGACAGACACAAATCAAGAACCTCCTACACACAGAAGACATCCTGAAGAGCAAACCTTGTCTAGAGAGGCCTTGATACTAGTGATAAAGCCAAAATACAAAAAACTTACAAAGATCAGCACAGAAAACCAAATAAAAATTTTGAACTGTGAATAATCATTATAGGAAAGAAATAGAATGTATAAAATGAATTTAAACAGATATCCAGGAAATTAAAAATCCATGGAAAGCTGGCAAAACCACTTGAACAAAACTGAAGATAGACTTTCAGATTTCAAAGACAGGATCAGGGCTAGCAAACATACAAGGAAAGATCCCTTGAAAATAACAAAAGAGGAGAAAAGTCAGCACCTCCTGAGAACTGACCACGCTGGGGATAGGAGGACCCCACCAAGAAGCCAACTAACCAGCCTTTCTGGTAAGCCACACAAGCTGTGCAGATTCCAGGAAGAGAAAAGTCAGATAGCGCCTCCTGTGAGCCTACTGGCACGTGGGCTGAGAATCAAACACCACCACCACCCCTGCTCCAGTAAGCAACCGACTGGTTCAGAGGACAGGCTGAGTTGATAGCAACTAAGGTACAAAAAGCAACTAAATGCTTATATTGTATGGTTGATTTTGCAGGTCTAGGGCCAGAGGTTTAATCATCTATTGGGAGGAAGACAGTATGCAACACAGCAAATATGGGGGATTTCTTTCTGTCTTGTCTTTGAAATCCAATATTGTTCTCACTGTTTTGCTTTGTTATGATTAATTGTTTTTGCTTTATTCAACATTCTGTTTTGATTGGTTTTATTCTGTTTTATTTTTGGTTTAATTTTGCTATACCTGATGGAATGGACAACTATCATGAAGATAACAAGATATACTATGGTAGGTATTGTTGTTTTCCTAGTATCCTGCTTTGAAGTTCTGTACCAATTTTGCTACTTTGTTTTGATTGGCTTTGTTCTGTTTTGTTGAATTTCATTACCTTTAAAATAAAATAAAATAAATAACCAAAGATCTGAAAATAACAATAATCTAACAGCTGCTAGACCATGCAAAGAAAAACAATATAAGATTAATTGGTGAAAGTGAAAAAGCAGGAGTCAACACAAATGACATTTTACAAAAACTATTTGCAAAGGCAATATCAGAAAATTCCCCAAGCATAGGAAAAGAATCTCACATACAGATAAATGAAGCATATAGAACTCCAATTAGCCACAACCAAAATAAATCTACACCCAGACATATAATAATCAAGATCCCAGAAACTCAGCACAAGAACAGATTATTAAGAGAATTTAGAGAAAAGAAACAGATCACTTATAAAGGAAAGTCCATCAGAATCATGGCAGACTTCTCAGCACAAAACTTCAAGTCAAGAAGAACTTGCATTGAAGTATTTCAAGTTCTGAAAGAAAGCAACTTTCAACCCAGATTGATGTACCCTGAAAAACTATCTTTCAAAATTAATGGAGAAATAATACACTTTCATGACAAAGAAAAACTGAAGAAATTCATAACCACAAAAACAACACTATAAAGAGTACTAAAAGATATTTTTTTTTATTTTATTTGAGCGAAGAAAAACAAAACAAACAAAAACTACAACAACGACAAAAAAAACGACATATAATAGTAAAAACAACAAGCAAAGGAGACAAGCAAACAACTAGCGTAAATACACAACATTGCAGGTTTACAAAACTGGAAGATAGAAGCTTGACAATGGTTGCAATTTGCGCATCGTTATCTTTAAAATGGTTTCTTACATTAACAGATATAGACATGCAAGATTGATCCAGTCATATGAGTATTAATTGTTCCCTCTCAATAACGAATACATTCAGCAGTGTTCTTTTTAGTTATCTTACATATACACATATACAGGTTTATATCCCCTCCT
>RJWM01022379.1:0-33620 GCA_004363535.1 Dasyprocta punctata | reverse complement strand
GCTCCACCTACCTCAGCCTTCCGAGTGCTGGGATTAAAGGCGTGCGCCACCACGCCCGGCTTGGAAGTACTGTTTTGACTCTGCCTGTGTCTCCCCTAACCCCTCTAGCAGGAAGGTCCAGGATGCATGGCCAGGGGATCTGTTTGCCACCCTGAGTGAAGACACCCCTGCCACTGGGAGCCCCAGACAGCCTGAAGCTGACAGCTCTAAGACTCGCCCATCAGTGGCAAAGTTTCATCGTTTTTGGGAACCCAAGACTGGCTCATAGAGGCCTTAGAAGACACTAACCTGAATTTCACAAACCCATCTGTTCTCCTCACTGCTAGCTCCCAGGGCCGTTAGGCCAGCTTGAAGGTTCACCAAGTGATGCCAAACCTAACAGCCAAGACAACACTCTTCCTGGGACACGAGACAGCCTCCCCACAGAC
Source organism: Dasyprocta punctata (assembly GCA_004363535.1). Lineage (NCBI taxonomy): Eukaryota > Metazoa > Chordata > Mammalia > Rodentia > Dasyproctidae > Dasyprocta > Dasyprocta punctata. The sequence continues at coordinate 33,192 of RJWM01022379.1, read as the reverse complement.
AGAGGGCCCAGCACATGCAGTTTCAGTTTGGGAGATCAGTGTCTGGCTTCTCCCTCCCTCTGAGGTGAGGTAAACAGAAAGGCACGCAGGGTAACACGCAAATCAGCCAGAAGTCCTGAAAGGGCCAATAGCAGCCAGGCCTGCAATGACACTGATGGTGGTGGGGGCAGTGTATAGGACCAGCCCAAGAGCCAGACTCAGCAGGGAAGGAGGTAGGCAGACTACAACTTGGTCTGGGAAGCTGTTTCCTAGTTCACATGCGTACAGTCCTAGCCATGGACCCAGGGGTAGGCAGTTTCCCAGGCTAGAGTCCATCAACCCCATTTACGTGGCCTATCCATGAAACAGTCATCCACTCCCAACATTTTGTCTTTTTTTTTTTTTTCTTTTTGAGACAGGGTTTTGCTCTGTGATTCAGGTTGTCCCTGAACTAACAGCAATTTTCCTGTCTCAGCCTCCCAAGTACTGGCACTACAGGTGGTATGTACTTTCAGCATTTTGGAACTGAGCAAGATGCCTGAGGCCTCTCTTCAGCCAGGTCCTCCAGGCACTGAGTTTTTTAATAACAGTGTTCCCTGGTGTTCTGGACCCAGGTCCCAGACAGGAGGGTGCATGCCCTTCAGGTCAAACTCCTAGGAAGCATCCCTGGGAAGTACAACCTCGGTGGCTTAGCACCAGCTGTCCCAAGGAGTGCCCTGGTCCGCCCCAGAGTGGGAGCAGACACCTCTGCCCCATCCCCACTCTGCTGAGGCTCTGCAGTAGGATGTTGTCAGCTAGATTAGCACTTCTCTATCCACTCTCTGTACCTTGGAAGCCTACTCTCCTGTCCCATGACTCTCAGTGCTGGCATGTATGGGGAACAGCCTTCCCCAGGGTTGGCACCCTTGTCCCAAACTGAGAAAGGCTATGTAGCTGAAAAACAGCTTTCCCCACAGTTCTCCATCCCTCCTTTCCAAGTGTAACACCACCTGCCTGTCTTCAGGGTCCAGGGTAAGTGCCCCCAAAGACCAGGAGATACAATCTTTTAGAGAGCAAAGGTCATGAAAAAAACAAAGCTGTCCACCTTGGGTGTCACAGGTAAGTATGACCCAAGGGTGCTCAGAGTCCTCCAAAGCAAGGCAGGGTGGGGGGCAAGGAAAGACAATCTGTCTCCTTAGTTTGCTCACCATCTTTCTCTGCCTGGGGACAATGCAGGGCAGCTCCCTGCCCCAACTCATCTGAGTCTGGGATCTTTGTGTACCCACATCCACAACCTGGGTTCTCCTGGGCCCTGCTACCAGTCCAAGGGAGAGTGGGAGATTATCTTCACCACTCACATGGAATGTCTCAGTCCCTTTTTCGGGAAGCCTGAGCTGCACCCTCCTCTGAGTAGCCCAGAAGAGAGGCGGGTGGGCCCCAGAGCATAAGATCTGTTGGGGTATCACCCTTGGAGGGAATGTAGAACACAGTCTCTACCCCTTTTCTTTTAGGAAATACCTCAAGAAGGTCTGAGTTAAACTTGGCCAGGGTTCTTGCCCACTTAGGTCCTGTGGCTGGTAGCCAGAGACAAGGTCAGCTCAGGTAGGCCCTGCTAGAGTGGGGGATGGAGGGAGTCGAGTCTGCAGTCCCTTCTAGAACCAAATAGCTCCTTGCACGTAGAGTGTGGGGAGACATGTCCTGAAGAGTACATACTAGATCCTTAATGGGGCAGGCACACCCTGGGTGTCTAACTAGGCCTGTGACCACCCTGGGAAGAGCTTAGGATAACTCAAGAGGCCTCAGTCCTGTCTGAACTATGGGTGGTCAACAGGCTGGACTATCGCCAGAGCTCTAAGCACAGCTCTTGGTATCAGGGAGCCAACCCTAGTGAGCTGCAGATGCCCCAATCACTAGCTCAGCCCCAACTTGACCCTTGGCTCAAGCCCAGGCCTATCCGCCAAGTCCTATAGAAACAGGCCTGGTTACCATAGCAAAGCCACACGTACTTCCCCTGGCTGTTTCTCTGATGTCCCCTTTGCACATCTTTTCCATACCAGCCAGGCAATGCGACATGGTGGGGAGCTGCCTGGAGAGTCCCTGGCCTCTGCTTCCCTTGGTCTGAAAGACCCCCTTAGAAGCTCTGCAGATCCTGGGCAAAGGACTGGTCAGCATTCCCCACTGCCCAGCACCCTAGTCCAGCAACTGCCCTTACCTCAACTCTCCCCTGCTCTCTATATCCACAGCCCCAGCTCTGCAGATGCTCCTTAACTTGTTCCCCCTTCCTAGGTTTCTGTTTTGTTTTGAGACAGGGTCTTACTATGCAGCTTAGGCTGGCCTTGAACTCACTATGTGGCCCACGCTGGCCTCCAAATCATGGTGATCCTCCTGTCTCAGGTCTCCCAGGTACTGGGATTACAGGCCTGTGCCACAGCACCTGACTGGACTTCCTTCTTGCACCCCACACACAGCATGCCTGCCCAGGCTAAGCCTCTCCAGCATCCATGGCTCCCTCTACTGGAGGGAAAGAGTCTTTCCCACTCAACCTCACTGCCCAGCAGGAATGCATTTCACTGCCCTTGGTGCTGTCCCTGTCCCTGCCCTTCCTTTTCCAGATCTTGTATCTGTTTTGTATCTGCGCAGCGAATAGGCCTAGTCTGGAGGAAGTCAAGAGGGCTTCTCAGACAAGGGCTGGCCAGGTGTAGAGTGGGCAGGCAGCAAATTCTGAGGCATGGGAAGAGATGGCATTTGTCTGCCTGTTCCAACACCCTAGGAAAGATGTGCCTGGCTATCTCAAAAATAAATCAAGGCAGTCTCAAACTCCTGGGAAAAGATTATGGCCCTTCACCTGACAGTCAAGTACCCAGCCCAGCCCAGACCCATTCTATACTTTCAGAACCACTCAGACAGGTTTCTCACTGCTTCCTGCGTGGCTTCACTTTCTCCTTGCTGCCCAAAAAGAAGCTGGGAATGTCCTAGGGACAGTTCTGAGGATGCACAGGGCCCCATGCCACTCCATCCCCATTATGCACCACGGCTCAGAGCGTCCCTTAACCCTCAGTCCAGGGTTCTGCAAGGTTGCCCCTTCCACTCTGGCACTCTCCCTTGGGATCAGCTCATTCCCACTCCCCAGCTTCCAGACTGCAGTCTCATCCTATCTGGGGCTTAATAGCACCAGTCCCCACATCAACACCAGCCCCCAGTGGCTGTTCTTTATCTGCCTCACCTGGCAGTACATTCCTGTAGGGAACAGCCACATTCCTCTGCCCTGGGTCCTAGACTTTTTTTTTTTTTTCTTTTTTGTGGCACCAGGGATCGAACTCACAACCTTGTGCCTGCCAGGCAGTTGCTTAAGTCACTGAGCCAAACTCCCAGCTCTGCCCTGGAACTGAAGCATCTGTCGAAGGGTGAAGGATTGGTGGGTCCTTCTCCAAGGCTCTTTTCTGAATGAGCCCTCCAGGGGGCTGGTAAAATACAAGGTGCCCACCTACTAGTAAGACTAGGCCTGTGAGGACCCTGGTTCAGAGCAGCCACCAGCTCTAGGCATATACTGGCACTTTTACACACACATTCTTATGGACCCCTTGGAGTGTCTATCACAGGTCAAGCCCACAAGCTCCTAACTCAGAGAGACCTGGATTCAAATCTCACCTTTTCTTTTTTTTTTTTTTTTTTTGGTTGGTACGGGGGATTGAACTCACAACCTCGAGTCTGCCAGGCAGGCACTTAAGCCACTGAGCCAAACTCCTGGCCCTGCTTTTTTTTGAGGCAGGGTCGCACTATGTAGTTCAAGCCAGCCTTGCTCATGTTGCAGCCCAAGCCAGCCTCAAACTCACAATGCTCCACCTACCTCAGCCTCCCAAGTGCTGGGATTAAAGGTGTGCGCCACCACACCCGGCTCAAATTCCACCTTTTCCACTCAAACGTGTGGCTAGTTGAGTTGCTTGTCCTCAACTATCTTAGATTTCTGACCATAAAACAAGGTAGAGATGGACACAAATCTGGAAGGAGCTGTGAGAGGTGAGGCATGATAAATAGTGACAGCTTTTCTAATAGCAGTTCGTTACCAAGAGCTCAAAGTGGAGCTGGGCGTGATGATCCACACCTGTAATCCCAGCACTCAGGAGGGTTAGGCAGGAGGACTGCCACCTGTTCAAGGTCACCCTGGGCCATATACTGAGTTCAAGGCCAGCCTGAATTACAGGCCTGTCTCAAAAACAACGAACCAAAAACCTCAAAGTGGCAGCTGAGAGAGGCAGAGAGGTTGGCCCATGTACCTGGCCAGTAGAAAGTAACACCAAGGATGACTCAATCTCTGTTCCTTCTGGTTTCTTCACTACTGCCAGCCAAACCTAGGAGCCCTGCTGTGCCCTTGAGCCCTTTGTCAAGCCAAGGCAGGAAGTGACTGAACCACAAAGTTGGGGCTGCCTGTATGTCCTGCCCAGCTTAGGCCCTTTAGCTGCACCTTCTTCCTATTTTCCATATCGGGTATCTTTGTCCAATTGCAGGCCAAAGTTCATACCACTCGGTACCAGAAACCCGGAATGTGCTAAGCTAAATGTGAATTTCACCTTGGAGGAGCTGAGAGCCCCCACTAATCTCCATTCTATTAGTTAAAAATACTTCTCCATGGGTACTTTAGACCCTGGTCTTTTCTATTCATCCCACAAAGTCACAGGGAATAACTTCAAGGAACCTCTCAGGTTGGATTGTCACTCCTGGCCACACCTTCCTAGCCTGTCACCTCAGCCAAAATACACATATCCCTACTTCCCCTCAGAATGAAATTCTGGATTCCGGGAGTGACTGCAGTAAATAGATACAGGGAACCTCAGGACAAAGGGATTAGAGACTCCACAGAGAACTGTGAATGCCCAGAGAGGTAAAGGTAGCGATTTACAACAGATAGACGGTGCCTGTCACACAGGAAAGAGGTCTGGGAAGGGAGAGGTCCAGAGAAAGAATGAGGAAAAAGGAACCATACACCTGTTGAAAATCAGGGTTAGCAGCCCAGAAAACAGAAGACAGAGCTGTGGGGTGGTGTGAGAAGTGTGCAGTCAGGGTAGGCAAATGGAGCTCTCTTTTTGTTTTTTGTTTTTTTTGTGACAATCTTACTATCTAGTGCAGGCTGGCCTTGAACTCATTAATGTTAGCTCAAACTGTCATTGAACTCAAGCTGATCCTCCTCCCTCAGCCTCCTGAGTGCTGGGATTAGAACCGTGTGGCTCTATGTCTCCATCACTATGTCAGATGGAGCTTCTAAGTAAGTGAGGCAGCAAAATAGAGTGGAACCCCAGAGCCCAGGACCCCAGCCTCAGTTGACCACCTTGGCCTACCTCAGTCTTGTGTCTCCACTGAACCCTCACACCCACCCACTGCACATAATCAGAAGGCTCCAGACTTAGATCTGATCCATCTCCTGTGTATCAAGTCCTCCACAGCATGCTTGAAGCCCAGTACAATCCCTGGCTTGTATCCTGTGGAATCATCTGGCCCCCTCAACTTCACCTCTCTACCACCTCATCAGTACTCACTAGGGTGCGCCAAGCCCTTTCTCTTGGTTCCAGCCTGGAATCTCTTCCGGGAATGTCCCAGGACTGATTGCTTCTCTGTCAGGTCTTTGCCCAACTGTAGTGTTTTCCACCAAGACAGTAGCCCTCAGTACTCACCTTCCCAGAAAGCTGTTTTTTTCATAATACCTATCCTAATTCCTCATGATTTTGTCTTTATTGTCAGTCTCTTCCTTCTCTCTCTAGACCAGGAATTGTGAGGGAGACATTTGACAATGTCTGCTGACATCGTTGTCACAACGGGAGGGGGGAGGTTATTAGCTTCCGGTGAGTAGAAGTCAGGGAGGATGCTCAACATTCTACAGTGCACAGGACAGCCCCTCGCAGCAAGTAACAATCCAGCCCGAACTGTCAACTCAGGTTGGGGGACCCTGGATCAGATGAGCTTATAAAACTAGGTTCGCGTTCTTCATAGTCTCCCTGGCTCTTAGAACAGTGCCTGGTATCGAGGCGGCGATCAATAAATGCAAGAAGAAAGAGAATGAAGCAAAGGAGCGACTGGTGGACAGAGTTACGGACGTGGAGATCCGGGCCTGTCTCGGCCCCGCACCCCCAAACCAGGCTCGGGATACGCCTGGTCCCATCCCCTGCGCAGCCGAGAGGCTAGAGTTGCCGATCGGGCGCGCCGCGCGGACACTCACCCGCCTGCTGCCCGGGAGCGGCAGCACCACCCGCTAGCTTCATCGTGCCCCCTCTGCCACTGGCCGAGAAAGGGACAAGACGCGCGAGCCGGAAGTGTTCAGGCGCTGAGCCCGCCGGGACTCGTAGTTCATTGGCTCTAGTGACCCAGGCAGCTGCCTCACGCGCGGCGTTTCAGAAACTACGATTTATGACAGCCCTGGAGCACCGGGGAGGGTTGGAGGCTTAAGAATCACTCTATGTTGCAGATCCGAGTCTGATTGGCTCTATATTCCGTCACTCACAGTCGCGCTCAATGGGCTCTGCAAAAAGGAGTAGTACGGGGCTCTAGCGCCTAGAGAGTGGAGCGTATCAATGGCGAGGAAAGGCGGCACTTCCGCCAGAACTGCCCAATCATAGAAGTAGAACAGTTTCTATAAAAGCTCGAGCTGGGCGGGCGTGCCTTCTTTTTGGATAGAGCACGAGGTCCGTGTATGACTTTGGTTAGGAGTGTATGTCTCAATACGGGAAAAATGTCGTAGCCTAATGGGATCTTGGGCATCTCCCGAACTCCGCAGGCTGGGGTAGCCTTGGATCTTTCCTCGGCCTGGCTCCACCTTAGCCATTGTCGTTTAAACGTATCTTCTTGAACCAACAGCAGGTAAGACTGGGCCAGGCCTAGTTTCCTGGGTGCAGCTCCAAGCCTGTGATGAATTGCTGTAAATTCTGACACCTCGTATGAGAACTGCATGTGCAGTCTGATTATACTGTGAAACTGAGGCTTGGGTGAGCTTCCTTGACGGGGAGGGCTTGGCATAGAGGGAACGGGCTTCTCTACATTTCGAACTCTCCTTAACTTTCAGGATCATGGTGAGCCTGCTACAGACGATGAACTTAAATCAGCCGAAATCCAGAGACCCAGTGGGCAGGAAGGCTTGGTAAGGTGGGTGTCTGTCAACTGAACTGCCTAGCAATAAAGCAAAAGTAGTGAGTCTTCATTCTCTGAAGCATCATTATTTTCTTAACCTGTTAACATTTTGTAGAGGACAAACTCATCCCCAGGCAAAGGGAAAGGAGATCGGCATTAAAATGAAGTTCATCATTAGTGACTTGATGGTTCTTAGCCTGCTTTATTTATTTTTGCCTGTAAGACCAAAAGATTGTTTTTTTATGCCTTTGCTCCAGGGATCAAATCACTGAGGTTCCCAGGTCCTCCCCTAAAGAGCATTGAGCTTTGATGCAGCCCAGATTATAAAGAAACTTCACCCACCTTGCGAGTTTTGGGCCTCACCAACTCCCCTAAACTCTAGAACCTGATCTAGAAGTTCCTTTCAACAGACGAGATAGAAATTCCAGAAAGCATACCTTTATTCACTAGAAATGAAAACAAACTTGGAATCATGGTGGTAGTGCACCCCTGTGATCCCAGCACTTGGGAGGCAGAGGCAGGAGGGTTGTCACGAGTTTGAGGCCAGTTTGGACTATGTAGTGAGACCCAGTTTAAAAAACAACTTGCAACCAAAAGACTGGTTTAATCACTGTACTAGTACATGATGAAGAGTTGGCAACATCAAGTCTCAGCTGTGGCTGAACCTAAACAAGGCATGGCACATTGGTACCCTAGCCAGTTTTGGCTGGTCTTTGGGACACACAGAAGCATATACATGTGTTAGCCTGTGGCCTGGTCTTTTAGGAGTGCCCAGAAGAGGGCAGCAGAGCCCCATGGCATGGTCTGTACACTTGCAGAGAGCCCTCTCTAGGGCTAAAGACCTTTATTTTTTGGGAATGGAGGTTTGAGATTGCTGCTGGGACAGAGAAAGGGTGAGGCTTGACCCAGGAGTCCCTGGAAGTTGCTGGCTGTAGAGCTTCTGTCCAGTCTTCTAGGGCTTGGTCCCTTCAGAACTAAGTTCACCCTGGTTCAGTATTGGCAGCAGGAGTGTCCTCGACCTTCCCGTTTAACATAGTCATGCAGCTGGAAGTAGGGTTCATTGGGTGCCTTTGTGATACGCTGTTTCAACTCCCTGAAAAGCAGAGTATTGATGAAACAAGGTGGTATCCTGAACCACCAATAAGGGGGTTCAGACCCTAGGTCTTGGGTATTTCTGTTCACTCCCTGGACTTACTTTGCTATGGCAGTGAAGGCCAAGTCTACATTGATGCCCGTCTTGGCACTGGTCTCCATGTAGGGCAGTCCATACTCCTGCAAATAGCTATTGCCAGCTGGGTGGTGGTGTGGTGGGGATGGCCTAGGCTCCACAGCCTCAGGTACACCCTCCTTGCCACCCATCCTGCCATGACTCACCTTGGCCAGCTTCTCTCCATCCTCCCTCTTCACCACACGCTCCTGGGCAGAGTCCACCTACTCCAGGCACAGGGTTTTGGTGACAGCTGGCCCATGGCTTGCCTACCCACCCCCCTCACCTGTCTTGCCTTGTGGAGTCAGGTTGGAGACAGCAGAATGTCCTGCCCACCTTGTTCCCCAGCAGCATGAGTACCACATTGTCCTGGGCATATTCCTGGATCTCAGTCAGCCAGGCCTGTGTGGGGAGAGCTAGGACCAGGCGGAAGCTGGTACCCCTGCATGTTTTGCCCTGACAGAATGTCCCATCCCAGAAACTGCTCCCTGTGCTGGGCAGAGGTGCCCACCTTCTCCAGAGGGAGTTGAATGTCACCCAACCCCATGTTTAGTTCATGCTCAACTAGGGCCACCTCAAGCCCAGAGGAGCCCACCAGTCCCCCTCCTGTCAACAGAGTCCTCAGAACTCTTAGGGAGGCTAGTGCCATCTGGGCCATCATGGCCTGTTATCCCACCAGAAAGGAGGCCACTGACCTGAATGTTGTCAAAGGAGGCCTTGTTGGTGACATCATAGAGGAGCAGCAGTGCTGAGGGTAAAGGGCAGTGAGGACACCCCTGGGGTCCAGTGATTCCTGGTTACCCACACCCTCTTGCTCAAATTGAAACCCTGACTCCCAGAGGAGCTGGTCCCATCTTCACGGGCTCACCATGTGCATCCCGGTAGTAGGCATGGGTGACACTACGGAACCGCTCCTGGCCAGCTGTGTCCCAGATCTGTGGCAACAGGCACTGGTCATGCTGTCCAGCCCCTCCCTATCCCTCGCCCCCAACTTGTTCTCCAAGTCATCTTACCTGCAGCTTCACCTTCATCCCATCCACATCCAGAACTTTGTTCTGAAACAACCAGTCAGCTCTAGTGAGTACCCATAACCCCATACCTGGGGGCTCCAAAGGGTGGGGTGCAAGGCAGGGCTCACTCCCTGTCCACAGACTGGAAGAATGAGGGTCCCTTAGCTGAGTCCTTAAGTCATTCTTGAGCCTTGTCCACTTCCAGATTCTCCTGCTGGGATCAGATACTTCTCCTGTCTACATGTCATGCTTTCTCTTAGGCCTAGGTACATCCAGGATCTGCACATTTCTCTCCCACCTACCCTAGGGGAGCATCTGCAGTGGCTCCATCCACAGAACTGCCCAGGGCCCTCCTGCCCAGATGGCTGCTTTGTTGTTGGGCTTGAAGTCTTTTTTTTTTTTTTTCCTTTTTAGTGCTAGGACTGCAGGTGTACACCACTACACCCATGCTGGGTCAGATTTGTCTTCCTTTGTCCGCCAGTTCCACTGGCCTGAAAGGCCCCCTGCCTTCACCCCATTGTTTCCCAAGCCAAATTCCATTGCTATCCCTTCCCCCTTGCCTTTTACCCCAGCTCCAGCTGCTACATTTACCTGGCTTCTGCATGGGTTTCCATGTACCCACTTGCCAAGTCAGCCTCTTCCCTGCTACAAAAAATGGACACCTCTAATGTTCTAATGTGCTGGGCGGGGGGGTTCTACTTACAACCACTGTACACCCCTCCCATGCTATTTGTGCTGGGGATCAAAGCCAGGGCCTGTACCACACTAGACAAACATCCACTGAGCTGCATCCCTGGCCACTAAAATCCATACTCAAGACTTGTTACTAAACACTTCCTTGGTTTCCTTACTATAAATGGAGACAGCCAGAGTACAATTCCCGTCATAGATGCATCCCCTAACTTAATGAGCTGTTGTGTGCACTGAGAGCTGTCCTCCCTAACAAGGACCAAGAGCCGGGCGTGGTGGCGCACGCCTTTAATCCCAGCACTCGGGAGGCTGAGGTAGGAGGAGCGTTGTGAGTTCAAGGCTGGCTTGGGCTACAACCTGAGAGCAAGGCCCGCCTGAGCTACATAGTGCGACCCTGCCTCAAAAAACTAGGGCCAGGAGTTTGGCTTAAGCACCTGCCCTGGCAGGTGCGAGGTTGTGAGTTTGATCCCTGGTGCCGCAAAAATAAATAAATAAATAAAAATAAATAAGTAAAAAGACCAACCAGCCAACCAACCAACCCCTCCCCCCACTTGCCCTTTTTAAGTTTTCCCACTGGAACATGGAGTCCCCAAGGGGTGGCTTGTGCCTATCTGGCCCAATGCTGAAACCTCAGAGGCTAGAACTGTGCTTGGTATGCAATAGGTACTTATATTTGTGACTGACGGTGCTCTCCAGATGGGTCCTGCCTGTAACACCAGACACAAAGTCCAGAGTCCCATCCCTTTAGATGGGGAGGGCAGTCCTGGGCAGCTGGAACAACCACCATCTGCCAAGCTACTGCTGTAAAAGGTGCTTTTAGGTCTCCAGGGAACCAGACTCAACCATCTGCCAGGCTGGGGAGAATCCCTTGTCTTCCCTGGCACTCTGAATTGGAGCACAAACATTCATCCACTTGGCCTCATCACCGGCCCCAGGGCCAAGGGGAAGAGGTGCCTAGACAAGCAAAAGGTCACATGTCCTCAAGCTTGTTCTGGCACCTCAGCCCTTCATTTCAATCTGAGTAGAGGACAGCTCCCCGAACTGCAGGAAGCTCTCCTTTACTGTGCCCGGAATGGGCCTCCCTCCCAGTCTCCTGCTAACTGGGTCTAATTAAAGGGTGAGAAAAATGCAAATTCAGGATTTGCCAAGAACATGCCAGCACCTCAGTACACGGGATTTAGACTGGTGGCCAGAGGTACCAGTTCTGATGCTACAGCCTCACAGATAGATCCCTGCTTGGGATACTGGGAGTGTCCACACCCAAAGGCAGGGACCCTTCCCCCACACAAGGCCTGGAAATACCTCCCCAGCTGCAGCACAGCCACCTGGCTTGTAGGATCTGGGCAGGTTCCTGACTCTCAACCTTGGACCATCTCTGCAGTGGGGCAGTAACTGGCTTGAGTGAGATAGGCCTTGAGTTCCCTCTGACTGCCAGTACCCTGGGAATACAGCCCCAGGATAATTCCAGCCCCTGGAATAGAAGTCTGCTTCAGGTAGATGTAACCACTACCTCAGATATTGGGAGATATCAGCCCTTGGGTGTTGGGAGTCAGTCAGCTTGGTGGCTAAGGTGTCCCATGCCTGGGAAGCAACCTCTACTAGGAACTCTACCTCCTGAGAACTGTGGCTACCACAGGGAAGATGGAAAACCAGCTGCCCAAGGATACTGGGAGGACTCAGTGAGTTCATGAGGTGGGAATTGGTCAGAGGTGCACTCTCACCCGGAAGTCGATGCCCACAGTGGAGATGAAGGTGCCTGCCAGGAAAGCACCATCCTTGAAGCGCACGAGCAAGCAGGTTTTCCCCACACCTGAGTCTCCCACCAGCATGACCTAGGACAGACAGGAGAGTCAGAAGTAGGCCAGGGCAAAAGGGGATAGGATGCTAGCCCACCTGTAGAGGGCTTTTGATCTTCCCTGAACTGTCCAAGCCAAAAAAGGGCTGCAGGTGAGGGGCAGGAGAGGAGGGGATTATCCCAGTCCTGCAGGTTCAGATGGCCTGGGGAGACAGCAGTTCTACCTCTGGTGGTCTTGGCCCCTTCTTTCCCACCCAACAGAGCCCATCTCAGTCAGTGGGGTGAGGGCTGCTGCCCTCCCCCCAATGAAAGTCAAACTTGATCTGGGAGGGAAGCATTTGGGGTCCAGTGGGGAACAGAGGATGATGAGAGCTGGGATCTCCTAAAGGACCTCCAGGGACTCCATTCCCAAGGCTTCTTCAAACCTCCCAAAAGATACAAATCCCAGCAGCCTTTTTAGGCAGGATTTCCCAGCCCAGGGTCAGATCTTCACCAGAGGTGGGCCTGGACCAGGAGGTCTGTGGACAGAAGAGACAGACAAGCCCTCTCCCTCCCCCACCCAGCCTGCTGCTAAATGCTCTAAAATCCAAAGATGATCCTACCTACCCCCATCAAATTCACATAGCTTCTGCCTTGGTCTGGGGGAGGCCTCAGTCTCCCCATCCAACTGGCAAACCTCTTCCCAGCCTCCTTCTTCCCAGAAAAAGAGGAGACCCACAGCCCCTGAGTGTGAGAAAAGGCAACATATGGGAAATGATGAAACTGGAGCCTAGCTGGAGGGTGATGGTCCAGAAGGGGCGCCTTCCAGGTTCTGATGTCCCAAGACCCCTCTTGTGGCTCTCCCCTGAGAAGGGAGGAGGGGAGGCCCAGCCAGCTGTTGAGTACCCTAAACATAGCCTGACAGCTGTGCGTGTGCGCGCAGTATCCATTGCAGCTGTACCAGCTGCGAGGTGTTCTCGGGCAGGTCCGCGGCGCCCTGCGCCCCTTCTCAGGCTCCCTCTCCTCTTGGCTCGGACCCGACAGACCAGACGCCACCTGCTGCACGCTCCCGGGGGCAATGTGCCTGGCTCACCTTGAAAGCGACGTCGTAGAAGTCACCACCCCCGCCAAGCGACAGTCGGTGGGGCTGCTGGGGCCCATTGGGCGGCGCCCCGGGGCCAGGGCGTGCAGTCCCGGGGCGCACAGGCCGAGCCCCGTTAGCTGAAGGCAGCGCAGAGGCAGCGGGCACAGTGCCCGCCTTGCTCTTGGAGGTCTTCTTTCTGGACATGACAGGCAGGTGCTCAGTGCGCTCGTTCCGCGCCCGTCGCGCCACGGGTCGCCCCGCTCCCCGCGCCCGGTAAGCCAGAGCCGGACCCGAACCCGAAAGGTGGCCGCGGCGGCATCCCGAGCACCCCGCACCCGCCCCGCCACAGTCATGCCACAGGCCGCTCAGCTGCCCAGGCCCCGCCTCCCACCTCTGCCTCCGCCAATGGCCACGTATGAGAGGGGTGGGGCCATGCAAATGAGATCGCCCGGGTGGTGTCAGGAGGCTGAAAGGGCCAGAGCTTGAGCGGCTCCTGAACCCCGGTCTGGTGGGGCAGTCAGGCACAGAGACCAGGCTCCAGCAGGGCGTGGTGGGGCACACCTGTAATCCCAGCACTCAGTAAACCGAGGCAGGAGGACCCCTGCGAGTTCGAGGCCAGTCTGGGCTACAAAGTGAGTTCAAGGCCGGCCTGAACGGCATAGTAAGAGGCTGTCTCAAAAAGGAAAAAAAAAAAAAAAAAAAAAAAAAAAAAGGACCCTGCTTTGCGACCACCTCTGTACTTGGACCCAGATGTGAAACGGTAGGCCTGGGTGAGGGAGCACAGGGTCCTATAGTCACCTTGGTGCACTATGAACCACCCCATCCCTCCCTCTCCACCCCCTCACTGGATAGGTCACCAGACTTGGGACAAGGAAGATCTGAGATGAAGGTGCTGGGGACAGAGAACCTGCATGGGTGGCCACCCTGGGATTCAGTCCCTTCTCAGCCAGGGAAACCTACCACCTTCCCCACTGCTCCTCCCTGTTCTATCCCCTTTGGGACAAGTGGGTCCAAGGAGTGCCAACTCTGATGCTCGGCAAACAAAGCTGGCTGCGCAGGAGTACCTGGCTCAGCGGACGACTGGTTATAAATGGCAGGGCTAGTGAAACTCCCTGGGCTTCTAGAAGCCTGAGGGTCTGTGGAAAAAGGAAGTGAGGGAAGGCAGTCAGTGCCAGACCCTTAGAAAGTCCCCTTCAAAGGGGCTCTGCCCTTGTGTCTGGAAGGTGGGAGGTCTTGCCCTCAGACGTGACTGGTGACTTGGCCTTCCCATTCCAGGTTTTGAACTCAGGGAGGCTGGTGCTGATTTCTCCAGATCCCAAGCTGAACCCCACCACACCCATCTCCAGGCCCTGACAGTGCCTTACCTGATCTGCTTGGTGCTCTGTCCCAGGACCCCTAGACAACATATTCTGTGTCTCAAGAATGACATGGTGCCCCTAAGATGGGGTGCTTCTTGATACTCCTCTGGGAACTGCAGGAATGGCTTGACTGTACCCCCAAGACATGATAGCTGTCACCAGGATCCTAGGTTTCTCAGAAACCTTGCCTCTCCCAGCTGTAAGTACCCAAAGCACCAATAATTAGCTACTTCTGGGGCTCAGAGGCCTGGAAAGATCCAAATGGAGGAATGCTTTTCCAAGTGGAGGAGCAGTAATTCTTCAAGAGGACCCAGTGTGGTCTGCTCCTTAGAGGCCTGGAAAGCTACCCAGTGATGAGTGCTATCATGTGTCAAACACATGACATCTTTAAAGTTATCCTGTTTGCTGGGTGTGGTGGTACACAGCTGTAATTCCAGCTCTTAGGAGGCTAAGGCAGGAGGATCACTGTGAATTTGACACCAGCCTGGTCTCCATAGTGAGTTCAAGACTACCCTGAGCTAGCCGGGTGTGGTGGCATATGCCTTTAATCCCAGCACTCGGGAGGCTGAGGTAAGAGGAGTATTGTGAGTTCGATGTTGTCTTGGGCTACAGTGTGAGCACAAGGCCAGCCTGAGCTATGTAGTGCGACCCTGTCTCAAAAAACTAGGACTGGGAGTCTGGCTCGGTGGCTTAAGTGCCTGCCTGACAGGCTCAAGGTTGTGAGTTTGATCCCCAGTGCCACAAAAAAAAAAAAAAAAAAAAAAAAAAAGACTACTCTGAGCTACATAGCGAGAACTTGTCTCAAAAAAACAAACAACAACAAAAAAAATGACAGAGAATATAAAGTGTCCCATGGCAGGGATGGTCCTGATTCACCACTTGGGTACCTGTCAGAGCTGGGAGTCAAACCCAGAAAAGCCCTGGAGTCCCCTGAACCTTCTTTTACTGTCTCTCTTCTCTGGCCCTCTACCTCCTCCAGGTCAATCCCCAGATGTGTATGTAGTTGGCCTAGGGTGTGAGTATTGGGCTCCCATTGTTGCAGTTTTGGAGACGTTAGGTGTCCCACCTCCCAAAAGGCCACCTATAGGATGATCACCCCAGGATCTCAGCTGGGGGTCTCAACAAACAATGCCTACTGGCCTCCAGGATCCTAGGCAGTAGATTCTACGTCTTCCCATCAGCTGCGGCCCAGAGCAAAACCTGTGCATGGGAAACACAAGGAATTTGGATGCTCTTGGGCTGGGATCTGCAAATAAGAAATCCTAGGAGTGGAGGAATGCTACAGGCAGCCAACCAGAAAGTGGGAAGGAGGCAGATGAACCAGAGCAAGTGAAGGTCCCACAGAGAAGGAGAATTTTGAGGTGCAGAAAAGACAGGATTGCCTGTGAAACTTTTACATAAAAATCCAGTTCTTGCTGGGCGTAGTGGCACACACCTATAATCCTAGTTCTCAGGAGGCTGAGGCAGGAGGATTACTGCAAGTTCAAGGCCAGCCTGGGATACAAAGTGAGTTCAAGTCCAGCCTGAACTGCATAGTAAAACCCAGTCTCAAGGAAAAAAAAAAAAAAAAGATCCAGTTCTCTGTTTTCTCTTGAAAAATGGGAGATCTAGGTTCCTGGCTTAAGGCTCCCTCACGCTCTTGCTTCCCAGCAGTCCCCCTAATCTTTGATCATTGTGTCTCTTGGTTCTTCTGTTTGCCATCTGTTTTTCCCCCCTGGAATGTAAGCTTTCTGGGCACAGGAAGCAGCTTGTCTTGGTCATTGCCATATTCCTGGCAGCTGGCTCTGGGTCTCAATAGGCAGTTATTAAATTGATGAAAGAAGAAAAAAAATTGATGAAAGAAATATGAGTTAGGAACATGGGCCTCACTTCAGGAGGACATATCAAGGCTGAGAAGAATTTTAGGCAGAATGAATGTCAGTGCTGCAATGAGAGCAACACTGGTATGATTGTGTAATGAGAGCAAGGCTTTATAGAGGAGAAAGGGATTTGCACTGGGTTCTCAGGGTAGAACAGGAGTCCAACAGGAGAGAAAATGGAGAAGCTCATCAGTTGGGGGCAGCAGATTGCCCAGGCTGAGTGCCAGTATGTGGACATCAAGGGAAGTAACCCAGATTATAAGGGAAATTTGAATGTTATACCTGAGAGATTGGAAATTATTTTAAGGAAATCAGGGAGTCATGTAAGGTTTCTGAGCAGAGCAACAGAGAGAGAACACTGTGCTACAGAAATACGGGGGAGTGGTAGAGGGGATGAATACTGGTGCTTGCAGGGAGGGAGATGATCTGAGACTACAGTCGCCCAGGGGAGAGGTACGAGGGAAAGAAAGGACTTCAAGACAGACAGTATCTGTAGTCCTAAAAATAAGGAAGGACAACACCATTCATGGGGCAGAGACAGGGGCTCCAGGATAGATTAAAAATGACAAACTCACTCTTTGGTATTTTCCCAATGATGGAAGAGTCTGTGTCCCTTGGCCAAGAATCTGGACAAAAGCTATGGTTTCTTTGAACAATACATACAGCAGAAATAATTCTGTACCCAGTTTATTGCCTGTACCTGGTTAGTTGTTCTTAGAACCTGCCTGCCATGCTGGGAGAAAGCCTGAGTAGCCAGGTAGAAAAATCCAGTGGAGAAGAACTGATTTGCTAGTCATGTGCATGCAGAAACTGGTCTGCTGGTGGATGCCCCGGCCCCAGTGGACGTCCCAGCCCCAGTGGATGACATGAAGGTTTATAAGTGTTTGGGGGATGTTTGTTACACAGCAATAAATAACTAAAGCAAGCTGGGCATGGTGGCGCACGCCTTTAATCCCAGCACTCGGGAGGCTGAGGTAGGAGGAGCGTTGTGAGTTCAAGGCTGGCCTGGGCTACAACTCGAGCGCAAGGCCGGCCTGAGCTACACAGTGCGACCCTGCCTCAAAAAAACTAGGGCTGGGAGTTTGGCTCAGTGGCTTAAGCGCCTGCCCTGGCAGGCGCGAGGTTGTGAGTTCAATCCCCAGTACCGCAAAAAAATAAATAAATAAATAAATAACTAAAGCAGGCTAACATCAAACACAAGTGAAAGAACCAGTTTGGTGGGAAAGGTCAGCTGTGTGGGGTGGCCTTGGCTGGGCCTAGGGATGTCCATATCCCAGGCTCTTCAGTCTGGAAAGGAGAAGGGGCCAGAGCAGGAGCCTGAGGCTGGGTCTGGGGTCCTGCTGCAGGTGGGACTGAGGACCATGTGTTAGAGAAGGGGGATACAGCCCTCAACTGTCCTAATGCAGGGTTGGCTCTGCTATGCAGAAAAGGGTCACATGTGTCCATGTCCCCAGGGGGATTCAATCACTACAGACCTGCTCCAGTTTCCTTGAGGCCTGCTTCCTGGACCCTCATTCCTGCTACTCCCCTTATGCCCATGGCCACAATGACTGCACTGCGCCTTCTGATTTGTCCTTCTGGGTGTATGACACCCCCCCGCTTGTCCTGGAGTGGCATGTGCCATGAATCCTTAGCCATGGTGACCTCCTATGACCTCTAGGTCAGGCAGTCGTTCTCTGTGTCCCCAGTTTTCCAAGTCCTCCAGCATCACTACTACCCAATGCCCACCCAAAGAGCTTGGGCCTCAGGCAGGCCCTCTTGTGCTGGGAGATGGAGCCCAGTCAAGAAGGAGAGTCCTCCTTGGTGCCCCAGCCTTTACATGGAATGCTCTCCTTCCTACTCCTTGCTTCCCAGATGCTCTCTGTGGTTCCCTAGGGCTATGCTGCCTCTGCCCTGCATGTGAGCTTCTTGAGGACAGCACTTATTCCACCTAGCCCTGTCCCCACCGGGCACTGAAGAACAGCTTTGTGACTGAGGAGCCAGGCTGAACTTAAGAGGCCTTTCAGCAAGCAGGGGTGGTGACAAAGTCCTCAGAAGTCAATCCCACAGAACCCAGTAGACTTTTTCTGGGGGGTTGGAACAGTGTTAGCTGGGCAGAAACCTAGCTATATTCAAGACTTGCTGTGTTGCCCTGGATGTGTGGCATCCCTTCTCTGAGGCTCCTCTCCACTCTGTGAAATGTGGGGGCAGAAGGAGCTGATCTCTGAGGGCCCTTCCTGCTCAAACACCTTATGTTCTATGAAATCCATGTGAATGTTGCCATGGATACATCAGAGGAACTGGTGCAGCACTGAATGCAATTTCCACCAGGGAGAGAGAAGACTGAGTCACCCCAGAAAGCAGGTGACATTAGAGGTGTGCTGGCCATGGGACCCAGGTATAGGGGTCATCATGAATGGCCTGTCCCTGGGAGGAAATTTTTTCTCCCCACACAGCTGTCTCACCTTGGTGGCCCTGAGGCCCTACAGGCAGGTAGTCATAGGGAGTGTTCATCCTTGCCTGAAGGAGTGCCCTCCATATAGGAGAGAATTATTTTCCTGCAAGTGTGACCACAACAGCTTAGAGGCTCACCAGGTGGGGCAGGTGGGGACAGTACTCACTACCAAGGAAGATGAGTTCAGGTAAAGTCATGGGTTCTTATGGGTTGTGGCAGCGTGTCTGGACTCCAACAAGGCCAAGGAATACTATTCTGCAGTGGAGGCTTCCAGCTCCTGCAGGAGTATGAGTGGAGCCTCATGGATGCAGGATCTCAGGCTGCAGGATCTTAGGCAGCCTCTGAGCAACATGCTAAGCTTCATGGCAGGTACAGACATCAGCACAAAGTGATACGACAGATCTTTGTGTAGCCACCGCAATCCCTATAGTCACCAGTCCCTGAGTGCCCTGGACTGGGTTGCATTCACTTGCCTTATTATTATTTCCTCTTCTTCTCCTCTTGTACCTCCTCCACCTCTTCTTCCTCCTCCTCCTCCTCCTCCTTCTTCTTTCTCTTGCTCTTCTTCCTTCTCCTCCTCTTTCTTCTGGTACTAGGGATCTAACCCAGGGAGCACTGAGATACATGCTCAGCTCCTTTTTAAAATTTATTTTTATATTTTTTTAGACAAATTTTGCTTTGTATCCACGCTGGCCTCAAACTCAATATTCCCCTGCCTCAGCCTCCTGAGTGCTGCAATTACAGTATGTGCCACCACACCCAGCTTCTTCTTTAAATACAAAAACAATCCATGATTTTTTTTTTTTTTTTTTTGCGGCACCGGGGATCAAACTCACAGCTTCACGCCTGCTAGACAGGTGCTTATGCCACTGAGCCAAACTCCTGGCCCTAGTTTTTTGAGGCAGGGTCGCACTATGTAGCTCAGGTCAGCCTTGTGCTCGCTTTGTAGCCCAAGTGGGCCTCGAACCCACAACGCTCCTCCTACCTCAGCCTCCCGAGTGCAACAATCCATGATTTTTGTGGGCATGTCAACAACACAAGATAAAGGTCAAAACCAAGATCCATTCCTCAGGACTATTATTAGGTTTTGAAATTCATTTCCTATTGCTGCTACAGCAAATTATTGCAAATAATAATATAAAACAACCAGATTTATTCTCTTGTAGTAGGGAGGGTGAAAGTGCAAACGGTTCTACAAGGCTACCGTCAAGGTGCTGACAGCTAGATCCTTCTGGAGGCTCCAGGAGAGTTCATTCCTTGCCTCTTCCAGCTTCTGGTGGCTTCTGACTTTCCTTGGCTCATGGTCATACTACTCCAATCCCTGCTTTCATAGTCACTTGGCCTCTTTTGCTTGTCACAAATCTCCTCAAGCTTCCTCTTATAAAGATATTTGCCGGGCATTTAGCTCAGTGGCCTAAGTGCCTGCCTGGCAGACACAAGGTTGTGAGTTTGATCCCCGTACCAAAAAAAAAAAAAAAAAAAAAAATTGTGTTAATATTTAGGATCACTTGAATAATCCAAATAATTCTCCCCATCTCAGAATCTCAAATAAATCTTATCTGCAAAGTTCCTTTTTCTTTTTCTGTACTAGGGATTAAACCCAGAGCCTTTGCAGTGAGCTACATCCCTAGCCCTTTTTTATTATTTTATCTTTTATTTATTTATTTATTTATTTGGTACCAAGGATCGAACTCATGATCTTGTGCTTGCCAAGCAGGTGCTTATGCTGCTGAGCTAAATCCCTGGCTCACCCTTTTTTATTTTGTGACAAGGTTTCACTCTCAGCCTCCCAGAATGCTAGGATTACAGATATGTGCCGCTATGGCTTACCACTCATAAAATGTACAATTTGTTAAGATTTAACATCCATATATACCCGAGGAATCATCATAGGTGCACATCAATCAAGATAAGGAATCTCAGGCATGACAGCCCATGACTATAATTCTAGCACTTGGGAGGCTGAGGTGGGAGGACAGTCTGGAGTCTGAGGTCAGCCTGGGTTACATAGTGAGTTCAAGATCAGCCTAACTTCATAATCTTTTTTTTTTTTTTTTTTTCTAGCATCGGAATCAAACTCACAACCTCGCACCTGCCAGACAGGCGTTTAAGCCACTGAGCCAAACTCCCAGCCCTAGTTTTTCGAGGTAGGGTCACACTATGTAGCTCAGGCCAGCCTTGTGCTCGAGTTGTAGCCCAAGCGGGCCTCGAACTCACAACGCTCCACCTACCTCAGCCTGCCGAGTGCTGGGATTAAAGGCGTGCGCCACCACGCCCGGCTCTAACTTCATAATCTTATCCTGTCACAAACTATTAAAAAGAAAAAAAAAAAGGAATATATCCTTCACTTCTACACTTACCTTTTCTTATCTTTTTATTATCTGGGAGTCAGGAGCCCAGCCTTGTCCCAAGATCCTGTATGGATAGCTCTGAGACCTCTCTACTCAGATGGGAATTCCTCGTTTAGGCCTGGTTTGTGGGACCTTCAGCGGTGAGCTAGATTCTAGACACGGTGCAGCGAAGAGGTGAAGGGACACAGGAAGACCTCTAGGGGGTAGTGTTGAGTAGGGCCATGGTTTTGTTCAAGCATTCTTCTATCTGTAGTGCCAAAACACAGTTAACAAGCTCTGTTTCAGAGAACGCAATAGTTCATTACATATTCTATATAGATTGTGCCTGTTATTAGTGGTTTTTTTAAAAAAAACTCTTTCCACATTTAACATCTTTTGCCTTAAGTCCTTTTTTTTTTTGGCATGGTATTAATACTGCTACACTTTACCTTTGTGTTTGCATTTTCGGTCTTCATTTCAGCCTTTCATCGTTGTTTTAGCTGTGCCCCAGTGGACAGCATTTACCTGGATTTAGCGTTTATTCTGAGCATTCTGCTCTTTAATATAAAAATTTAATTTATTTAGCTGGGTGTGGTGGCACCTATAACCTTAGCACTCGAGAGGCTGAAGCAGGAGGATTGCTGCAAGGTTGAGGCCAGCCTGGACTACAAAGTGAGTTTAAGGCAGCCTGAACTACATAGCGAAACCCTGTCTCAAAAAGACACCAAAAAATTAATTTATTTATATTTATTGTGTTCACCCACATGCTTGGTTTTATTCTGACTATTTTGTTTTGGTTTGATGAATACATCAATCCATTGTTTCTTTTTCTATTTTTTTATTTTATGTATTTATTTATTTATTTATGTGTGTGTGTCTTTTTGAGACAGGGTATCACTATGCACATCAGGCTAGCCTGGAGCTCACTTTGTAGCCCAGGCTGGTTTCGAACTCGCAATGATCCTCCTGCCTCAGCCTCCTGAGTGCTGGGATTACAGGCGTGCACCACCACACCCGGCTCCATTGTTTCTTTTTCAAAATCCTCTTCTGAACTGATCCAATTTTCTTGTTTTCCCCCTTTTTAATTTCCTTCCTTTGTTTCAATGATGCTAATAATTATAACTAACTGTTAATTAAAAAAATCTTTTAGTCTACATTTTATTAGGAATTAAACTGAACATGGTGGTGCACATGTACAATCACAGCACTCTGTAATCCAGCAAGTCTAAGGCAGGAGGACTGCAAATTCCAGTCTGGGTAATTTAGCAATCAGACCTGTCTCAAAAAAAAAAAAAAAAAAAAAAAAAAAAAAAAAAAAGCCTAGGGATTTAGCCTGGTGTGAAGGCCCTGCTTCAACCTCCAGTACTGAAAAAATGCAAACACAAAGAAGAATTAAACATTTCTTCAATGTTTTCCTCCCAGAACCAAGTAAGATCTTTCATTTTTTTTTCTGTCTCACCACAGAGTTTGTTGAAGAGTCTAGAATTTCATTTGCAGATAATCAATTTTCTTCTTCTTCTTCTTCTGCTTCTGCTTCTGCTTCTGCTTCTCCTTCTTCTTTTGGTACTGGGGATCAAATTTACAACCTCATGCCTGCCAGGCAGATGCTTAAGTCACTGAGCTAAATCCCCAGCTCTATTTTTTGAAACAGGGTCTCACAATGCTGTTCAGGCTGGCTTTGAACTCACTTTGTAGCCCATGCTGGTCTCGAACTCACAAGATGCCTGCCTCAGCCTCCTGAGTGCTGGGATTATGGGTGTGCGCCACCATGCCGGCTCAATTTTCTTCTTTAAACATATGTCTTGGGGCCAAAGACATAGTTCAGTGGCACAGCACCTGCCTGGCAAGCACGAAGTCCTGAGTTTGATTCCCAGCACCAATAAATAAATAAATAAATAAATAAATAAATAAAGCTTATCATAAACATATGTCTGTACTGTTTCAGAAATCCTTTCCAAACGATAGCATTTTGGTCCACAGTTACCTTCAAACAATCACTTCCTTGATCTGTGTTGTTCATTTTGTACCCTGGTTCTTTTGTGGGTGTATCTTCCCTCAATTTGAGTTCTTGAATCTTAAAAGTTTGTCATCCAACTACAATTAAAAATAAGGGTTTTAAAGCTAGGTGTGGTGGCGCATGCCTTTAATCCCAGCACTCAGGAGGCTGAGGTAGGAGAAGCGTTGTGAGTTCAAGACCGGCTTGGGCTACACCGTGAGCGCAAGACCAGCCTGAGCTACATAGTGCAACCCTGCCTCAAAAAACTAGGGCTGGGAGTTTGGCTCATTGGCTTAAGCACCTGACCTGCCACATGCAAGGTTATGAGTTCGATCCCTGCTGCCACAAAAAAAAAAAAAAAAAAGTTTGGGTTTCAGCCAGGCATGCTGGCACACACCTGTAATCCCAGCACTCGGTAGGCTGAGGCAGGAGGATTGTTGTGAGTTCGAGACCAGCCTGGGCTACAAAGTGAGTTCAAGGCCAGCCTGAACTATATAGTGAGATCCTGTCTCAAAACAAAACAGGGCTGGGGATTTAGCTCAGTGGTTTAAGCACCTGCGTGGTAGGCATGTGGTTGTGAGTTTGATCCCTGGTATAAAAAAAAAAAAAAGTTTGGGCCGGGCGTGGTGGCGCACGCCTTTAATCCCAGCACTCGGGAGGCTGAGGTAGGCGGAGCATTGTGGGTTCGAGGCCGGCTTGGGCCACACCGTGAGCGCAAGGCCGGCCTGAGCTACATAGTGCGACCCTGCCTCAAAAAACCAGGGCCGGGAGTTTGGCTCAGCAGCTTAAGCGTCTGTCTGGCAGGTGCGAGGCTGTGAGTTCGATCCCCGGTGCCGCAAAAAAAAAAAAAAAAAAAAAAAAAGTTTGGGTTATTAGAAATAATCTAAGCTATGCTACTTACTGCTGTGCAACCTTGGCAAATTTCTTAACCTTTCCGTGCTTCAGTTACCTTACTTAATAAAAGGATAACAATAGTCCTACTTCCTAGAGCTGCTGGAATTCAGTGGAATAAGGCAGTGAATAAATAGGTGGGAAGGTGAAGAATGTGGATTTCCTCCATCCTGTCTTTAAAGAAATTTCCACCACCAAACCCCCACTACTGCCCTGCATTATTCAGCACTCCCTCTGTGCCAGCATCCTTCCCTTGGGCTGCATGCCTGCTTGAGTCTTTCCTCTATGGAGAAAAAATATCTAGCCATTCCTAAGCTTTGCCTCTCTCTTCCATAACTAAGCTTCTAAAAACAGTAGGCCACATGCCATGTCTACACTCCTCACTTGGCACCAACCTGCTGGCATTTGGCTTCCTACTAACTCCACCATGAAATGTGCCCAGAGTTAAGGTCACTGACAAACACTATGCCTTAGCCGGGCGAGGTGGCGCACACCTTTAATCCCAGCACTCGGGAGGCTGAGGTAGGCGGAGCGTTGTGAGTTCGAGGCCGGCTTGGGCTACAACGCGAGCACAAGGCCGGCCTGAGCTACATAGTGCGACCCTGCCCCAAAAAAACTAGGGCCGGGAGTTTGGCTCAGTGGCTTAAACGCCTGTCTGGCAGGTGCGAGGTTGTGAGTTCAATCCCTGGTGCCGCAAAAAACAAAAACAAAAACACCATGCCTTTAGCACTCTAATCCAGGAAGTTTACATATGCAGGTGATATGGCAGTGGCCAGGGACAGAATGACCCTGTGAACTGCTGACAGACTTGGAACAAATGCTCTGCTTGAGGTTGATTTCTCATAATTTGGGTCCCCTGAAGGGATGTGCCATGCAAATGAGCACACGTGAAGGAGCCTGGAGAGGAGGCTCTGTGGAGGAGGAGTCTGTAGATGCATGTATACCTGCAAATGAGATGGACACACAGTCTGGGCAGAGGGGACAACATGGGGAAAGGACAAGAGGTAGGAAGCTATACAGAGTTTTGTATGTCTAAGATATGAGGGAACCCAGGGAGTGTGGGAGGACCAGTTGGGGACCCCCAACACATGATTCCCTGTCCCTGCTTTGTTCATAGAGCACAGGCACCTGCTAACCAATCCCTGTACAGAAATTGTGCCTCAACTTTCAAAAATAGTGCTTCAGTTCCTTCTTCTCTGACCCTCTAAGACTCTTCTGTCCAACTCTATACTAGGGTTCTTGGGGTTCCCTGTTTCTGGAATCTCTCACCTGTCTACTAGCCTACCAGCTCCACATTCTGCTGCACACGGAACTCTGGAACCTTCTCAAGTGTCTCAGAACCTCGCACTAGTTCCCTCCCCTGGGCATTCCCACCTACCCCATAGCCTCTTCTTTTCTCCTGTCACCCAACCAGGGATTTAAGCCAGTGTTTCCAAATTCTATTCTCAAGAACTCCCTATTAATGCCCAGCATGGTGGCACGCACCTAGAACCAAAGTACTTGGGAGGTTGAGGCAGGGACATTTTGTCCTGAACTACATAGAGAGATCCTGTCCAAAAACAAAACAAATAAAGCAAAATGAAAGGTTCTAGTGCAGCCTGAGCAATGACAGAGATTTAGCAAGACTCTGCCTCAAAACATTAAAAAGGGATGGGGATATAGCTCAGTGTAAAAATCCTGGGTTTAAATAGAAAAATCGTAACAAAAAAGATAGTCATATAGCTGATTTCTCTTGATTCACCGAGGCAAAAGTTTTGTGCTAATAACGTTCTGGACAATGTTTCATGTCTATATCTTTTATCCTAAACAATTGCTGTGAATATAACAATATGCAATGTGCTGATTATTGTTACTCTCCTATTGGCTGGTTGTGAAATTGTTTTGCTTTGATTTCTTACTTTTCTTTTGTTTAAAAAAAAATCTTTAAAAAAAAATCCTGGGTTTAATCCCCAGCACTGCAAAAAACAAAAACCAAAACCACATAGAATTGTGATTCTCATCACGCAGATAAAAAGCAGGTGTAGAGTCACTGCTTCTTCCGGCTCGGGAATAGATGAGCGGTGGTATGTCCCCCAGGCTCTGCTTGGGTGTTTTCCCAGCAGGTGGTAGTAGAAGTGTGCCCCCTGGCACCTGTGGATTTAGGTGAGGTTTTCAGCCCTTTTAAAAAGAGGAAGGATGCTGAAAAGCCTCAGAACTCAGTGAAGTCCTTAATGCCAGGTCTCTGGAAGTACAGTCCTACAGAGACCTTACACTTGGGAGTCTGGGGATAGCTTTCTATGTATGCTCAGCCTGTGTCCAGGCTCAGGAGGAACTCAAAGGTCTCTCTTTTGGTCTGGTATTCACCTGGTCCAACAGCACGGCCCCATAGTGCAACATTTTAAGTTATTTCTAAATCGAGATATAATGCACCTAACATGAAGTTTACTCTTTCAAAACACACAATTTAGCGGTTTTTAGTATGTTTTATTGGGCCGTGCAACAATCACCACTAATTCCAACACATATCCATCATCTCCCCTAGTGCCTGGGTCCACGGACTGACTTCCTGTGTTCATTGATTTGCCTACTTTGAATATTTCATATAAACATAATCGCACAATACATGGTTGTGCCTGGATTCTAGCATATTTTCAGGGTTCATCCATGAACGCTTGGAGTTTTCTCTGTAACATGTGTGTTCGTTTTGTAACGATCTACTGCTTACAAAGAGAAGAACCCCTTCGAAGAGACCAACACCATCGGAGCGCTCGTAGCCATAGAAAGACGAGCAAGCAGGCGCAGGCACCAGAGAGGGACGCGGGGCGGCGGTGAACTGGGCTGCTGTACGCTGGGTTGCGGGGCTGCGCTTTATCGGCCCAGTGAGTCCCATTTTGTGCGTCATCTCAATGTCTCATCTGTGAGGAGCGCCAAGAAATGACGCAGTACACATTTATTGAGCGCTTACTGTGTGTCGGGCGCTTGGGGACCGCGGTGAGGCCAGGGGAGTAGAAGCCCGTGCAAACGGCGCTCAGAAATCGCTGGGAGCGGTAGCTGTTATTGCTGGTGTTTTTAGTACCGTGATTGTTGACTGGGAGAGACTGGAAACAGCGATGAGGACCGCGGAAGCGTGCTGAGAGACCAGCCTGACCTGGGGCCGCTGGCTCAAAGCAGTCGTGAGGGGCGGAGGCGGTGGAAGGAAGGCGGAGCTCATGGCCCGCCCATCTCGCAATGCCCACGGCCTAAATTGCGCAGTGGGCGGAGCCTGAGAACCCAAGGGCGAGGACTAGAGCTTTCCGATGCCACGCCCGGCGCCCGCCCCTGCCTTCTGGCGGTGCATGGGGCGGAGCCTACACGCTCCCCGTCCTGCGGTGACGCTGCAGAGCAGGGGCGGGGCCCGAGCAACCCGCCCCTCCCGCCCCACTCCGCGACAGACCAGGCGGCTCGGGGCGGAGTGTGGGTAGGGTCCGCCCCCGAGCCGCGGGGAGGAGGAAGAGTCCGCACGGGTCCCGCAGTGCAACGCTAACGCGCGAGTGGGCAGCGGAGAACCCAGAGCGGGCGTCGTGCAGCAGACAGGCCGCAGCGGTCACCGGATCCTGCTCTGCGCCCCGCCATGCCGTCCGTTGTCCCTGCCTGAGCCGCGGCCATCGGTGTGCCGGCGGGCCTTAGGCCGCCGGGGCCATGAGCGCGCTGCGCTGACGATGCCGCCTGGCGCGCCCGCCCGGCTGGCGCTGGCCCTGGGCCTGGGCCTGTGGCTCGGGGTGCTGGCGGGCGCCCCCGGGCGCGGCTGCGGGCCGTGCGCGCTCCCTTGTCTTTGCGGCCCGGCGCCGGGCGCCTCCTGCCGCGTCAATTGCTCAGGCCATGGGCTACGGAAGCTAGGGCCCGAGCTGCGCATCCCCGCGGACACCACAGCTCTGTAAGTATCCGGGCAGGGGCGGGCTGGCGGTTGCCGTGACTCCGGGTGGCCGGGGGAGCATCGCGGCGGGGCTAGGCCGCTCCCAGGGCGAGGCTGCGGCGCGGCTGTCGGCCCGACTAAATAAGGAAAATCTGGAACTGCGGCCGGCTTGGCCGGGGTGGGGGCTGGGAAGGGGAGCAGGCCAAAAGTCCTGGTTTCTCTGACAACAGAGGTCTCTCGCCGTGGGGTTACGAGAGCGGGAGCTGACAGCGTGCAGGGCTGGGCGGGAAGGTCTAGGCATGTGGAGAAAACAAACACACACTAATTAGAAACTAATTAGAGACTAATTGGGATGTGCCCTGGGGCTTGAGGATTTTCTGGAAGGTGGGGTTTCTGTTGAGGGTGTGGAGGAGGGGCAGGTGTTTGATGAACGTGGTAGAATGGTCCTGATGTTTAAGAAGGGGCGAGGAGGTGGAACCAGAGGAAGAGGGGAGGGGACCTGAGGTGTGAGGAGGGGAAGGTGCCTGGACGTGGCCGACTGTGGCAGCTGCGGGAATGGTGTGAAGGTCTGGGAAAGAGTGGGAGATGGACCCACAGGCCAGCCGTGATCTTGAAGGGCCCCAGGGTGCTCTGTTGCAGCGATATTCTGTGAACAGTGGGTGGGGTATAACGCTCAAGAGACTTTGTCAGGTTTACATTGTGGAGGTAATTGTGATAGGGAGCCTTTACTGAGAGAATCCCTGAGCCAGGCTTGTGCCAAACTCTTAGGGGATGGTGGCATTTGACTTCTGCAGAGTAGGTACTGTCAAAACCTTAGGTTTCAGAGTTGGGGAAATAGCTCTGGAGAGGCGATGAGACTTGTCCAAGCTATCACAGCCTGGAATGGTGGGGGAGAATTGGACCTGTAAGGTCTAGGACCTAGGATTGGACTGAGAAGGAGGTAGAGGACTGAGATTGTAGATACTTGTTCCAGGGGCTGGAAAAGGCCTCAGGACCTGATTATCTCCTTGGATTTTCTGGGTACTTTTGGGCACCTCTTCTCAGAAGCTCCTGCCAGAATCTCCTAGGGAAGCTTATAACATCCTGGGCCTTTTAAATCTGGGGAAAGGCTCTGCTCTGCCTTTTGGTTTTGTAATGCTCTTTGGTGTCTCCATTGTGGAGCTGTTTTTAATAGGAGAGCCCTTTGTCACTGGTGTTTTGCTTGATAGTGTTGGGGTATGAAAGAACAAGTTCTGCATGGCTAGCTGGAAACTGTGGTTAGGGGCTGTTCTGGCCTTGTCATTGTGCTCCTTGACCACTTAAGCAGCTATGGCGCCACTGTCTCTGTGGAGATGGGCCCTCTCCTGCCTGCCAGCAGTGCCCACAGAATTGCGTCAGATCCACTCCACCCTTTGTTTCTGGATGCTGTGGGTGAGGGTATCAGTCTCTGCCAGCTGGGTTGTTCTGGGAGTCAGGCCTGGTTCTCCCTATTCCCACATCCCCAGCTGCTGGTGCCCCCCTGCTAACCTCCCAGGAGCTATCCAGGAAATAAAGGATGAGGGGCCTGTAGCACTATCCACTCTCAGGCTGCTGCTTTGGGCACCTTCTTAGGCTCTGGTCATGGGTTTTGGTAAAGTGAATTTTCTGGGAACTGGTGACATGGTCTGGCCTGAGGTAGCAGGATTTTTAGGATGCTGGCCCTTCTCAGTGTGTGATGGGACATCAGGGTGATTTCATGTGGGCAGGTGAGTGAGGAATGGAAGAGACTCCCCATTCTTCTTTCTACCCCCAAGGCTGCCTCTGGAAGATTTCCAGAGATGAAGGGGACACATAGGAAACTGGGGCCTTAGGTGAGATGTTGAGATCTGCTTGCTGGTCCTCCAAGCCACCATCTGTGTTTAGTGGGTTTTTAACTTGGCAAATTCCTTAGGGAGGCAGTTGGGGTTTCTCCAAGGGTGAGGCTACAGAACACCGGGCAGCCTCCCACATGTCTATTTAGGTGCCCTGGGAGTTTTGCCTTCTCCTGTCACCAGCAGTCTCTCTAGGGGGCTTGGGCAGCTTTGTGACTCCTTGGCCAGCCTGACGTGAGGCAGGACAAACAGGAAAATGGCTTGGGCTTCCAACACCATAGCCTTCCAGTCTTTCTTGGGTTAAAATGATGCTGCTGGAAAGTGGCAGCTTGAAAAAGATGACGTTATTGGCAAAATGTTACTGCTGCACTATTTTTGAAGCTTTGCTATGGAGAATTTAAAGCTTCCTTACAGAGAAAAGTAGGCAGAACAGGGTGATAAATCTCACCTTTCCCCTATCAACCCTCCCCTATGTTTTGAGTAATTTCAAGAATTGTGGTCTTTAATCTGTGAGCATTTTGGAGTGTATCACAACTCCCTAAACGCACCTAAAACACATTGTTATGCCATTTGCTATTACTTCTCAGTCCATTAAATGTGCAGTGTGTTCAGATTTTCATTCTGTTTTTTTGATAGTTTGAATTAGAGTCTCAGTAAAGTGTGCATAGTGTAAATTACCTGATGTCTTTTAAATCTCTGTTGATCTTATGCTCCCTCTCTACCTCTCTTTTCCGTTCTGCAATTTGTTGAGTAAACTGGCTTCTGTGACCCTGGGTTCCCAGTTGTCTCTGAGCTGTCACTTTGCAATGCTTTTGGGGGTGTTTCTGTCCTGTACATCTCTTTTAAGTTAGGAGTTGGATATTTGTGTGAATGGTCCCACATCAAGTGCTTTGGAGCCTCTTGTGGCCAGTGGCTACAAGATATTCTGTCATTGCAGAAGGCTGTCCTGGATGGCACTGCTCTAGGTGTGAGCTGTTGATCAGCTTCAGCTTTAGTTGCTTATGGGGACCACTTCTTGGGTGGTTTGTGCTGCTGATTTTGGCCAGGAGCTTACCTTCGCCTGGTGTTGTTTTGTGAGTGTTTTGGGACTAGACTGAAGCACATACTAGGGACTCTGTAGGTAATTGGTTCACTGGTTTCAGATATAGGGGCTTTAGGGTCTTTTGTTTGCTGGGGGAATTGAGGTCCTTGGCGCTTCTTCCCTGAACCGCTAAATAACAGGAGATTGATGAAAAGAGGCTCAACCCTGGGTGTTTGTGTCCTGGATAGGGGTGTGAGGGAAGACAGGTATCTGTGCACAGACCCCGGGGCTTGATGGGGGATAACTTGGGTCTAATGTATTAGTATATGTACTAGCAAAGTGAGCACTTGAACCTAATGTATTTATTGCATCTGCCATGTGCATTGCTACTTTAGGGGCAGCAGAGAGTCCTCAAGCTCCTGTTCTAAACCCTGGGTGCTGAGAACCAGGACTGTGGGTTGTCACTGAAGATTGAGGCATTTCTGCCCAACTTCACCAGATGTAGGGCCCAGTTTGACTTGTCCAGCCCTGGGGTCTGTGAGACCACTGTTGCATTCAGTGGAGCCCACATTAAACTGACATAGATTCTACAAAGACAAAGACAGATGATGGGGAGAGAGCCTGGAAGGACCTCAGCTGCACTGAAGCCAAGACTCAAAGCTTGTGCAGGAGCTGCCCAAGACCTGGCAGAGCATTCCAGACAAGAGAACAGCTATATGAAGTCCCTGAGGCATGTGGTGCTAGAACAGCAGGCGGCAGGATCTTTATGGGGAGAGCAGGTAGGGAGGGCATTATAAGGTCTAGAAGAGAAGCATGGCCAGCACCTTCTAGAAGGAACTCTAGCTGCTATGTGGAGATGGAGGGGAGGATGGCACCATGCAAATGCTGCTGGCTGGCTCTCTGGGTTCTGAGCTTTGCCTCTTCCAAGGTGCCACCATTGGGAATTCAGAATAGAATGTGAAAGGTAACTTAGTCTGTTAGTTTGCCAAAAGTGGGAATAACAATGAACTTCTATACTTGGTTGCCAAGGGGAAGGAGGAGAATGGTGCTTTTTTTCCAGGTAAGGGAAACGTTTCATGTATAGCCTGCCTTCCTCTACAATACTTGAAGACCTGCAAAGATGCACCCCAGAGCACCTGTACCCTGCAAACCCTCAGCAGCTAGTGGCCTGCAGGAACACCTGAGTGTCATGCTGCAAGAACATCTGTGGGGATGAGAAACATCTGCAAATGAGCCACCTGACATGGGACTTGTGTCCAGAACATACAGAGAATTCTTAGGTCTCAGTAACAAAACAAATGGCCCTGACAGGGCCTGATGGCACATGCCTGTAATCTCAGTACTTGGGAGGCTGAGGCAGGAGGATCACTACAAATTCAAGGCCAGCATGTGTTCCATAGTGAGTTCAAAGCCAGTCTGAAATACACAGCAAGACCGTGTCTTTTTTTTTTAAGATCCTGTCTTAAAAAACCAAAAGAAAGCAAACAAAAAAACCAAATGACTCTGTAAAAAATGGGGAAGACCTGAACAGACATTTTTCCACAGAAGAAATATTACTGGCCAAGAACTGTAGGAAAAGATGTTCAGCATTGTTAGTCATTAGGGAAATGCAAAATCAAAACCACAGTGAGACACCACTTCATACCCACTAGGATACAGTTGTCAAAAGAGAATCACAGGTGAGAATGAGGCCGGGGGAGAAATGAGAACCCATGTCCTCTGATAAGACTGCTGTGTAGTGGTGGTGCCTCCTGTGGAAGAGTCTAGTAGCTCCTCAAACAATCACATGGAGTTGCATAGGACTCTGCCTTTCCACTCCTGGGTATTTACCCAAGAAAAATTAAAATTATGTCACACAAAGACACACACATTCATTCACCTTCACATTCACAGTACCTGGATGGTGGTTGGTTTGAGACAGGGCTTTGTTATATAATCCAGGTGGCCTTGAATTTATTGTGTAGCCCAGGCTGGCCATGAACTTGTGAATGGCCCTTCTCCCTCAGCCTCCTGAGTGCTGGGTTATAGGCGTGCCCCACCATGCCTGCCTAACACCCCAAAAGTTTCAGTGATGAGTGGGAACATGAAGATGGACCAGGTAGACTGAGGCAGGAGGATTACCACAAATTCAAGGCCAATGTGAGTTCCATAGTGAGTTCAAGGCCAACCTAAACTATATAGAACTTGTCTCAAAAAATCAAAATAAAACAAAGAAAAACCAAAGGCTTTGTAAAAAATGGGGAAAGTACCTAACAGACATTTCAAGGGGTATGTCTGAAGAAGCGTATGTTCACCCTGGTGTGGTGGAAACAGTCAGACCTGGGCAGAGCACACAGGCTCTGAGAACATGGCGCTCGATGAAGTGGTCATCCCAGAGGCCACACATCCTATGACTCCTTTAATATGAAAATTCCAGAATAGACAAAGCTACAGAGATAGAAAACAGATTAATGGTCACCTATATCAGGGAAAGGGTAGGGTGTGAAGGGGTGATGGCCAAGAAAGGTGGAATTTCTTTTTGGTTTTTTTTTTTTTTTTTTTTTGCGGCACCGGGGATTGAACTCACAACCTCGCACCTGCCAGGGCAGGCGCTTAAGGCACTGAGCCAAACTCCCGGCCCTGGTTTTTTTGAGGCAGGGTCGCACTATGTAGCTCAGGCCGGCCTTGTGCTCGCGTTGTAGCCCAAGCCGGCCTCGAACTCACAACGCTCCGCCTACCTCAGCCTCCCAAGTGCTGGGATTAAAGGCGTGCGCCACCACGCCCGGCT
>RJWM01022378.1:0-33793 GCA_004363535.1 Dasyprocta punctata | reverse complement strand
CTGTTGCATGGAGTATTGTTTTCCAGCCTTTGATTTTTAGTCTGTGAATTTCCTTTTGAGTGAGATGTGTTTCTTGTACACAGCATATTGTTGGATTTTGTTTCTTAACCCACTCTGCTAGTCTGTTTCTTTTTATTGGTGAGTTGAGACCATTTACATTGATTGGTATAACTGATATGTGCTGGCTCATAACTGTCATGATATCTTTCTGTTGTTGGTTTTCTACATTTTCTGTTTAATTACTTGCCCTGCTTAGTGGTTTCCTTTTGTTGCTGTTCTTAAGATTGTGGTTTTCCTTGTCTCTTTCTAGAGTATCTTTCAGTACTCTTTGTAGTGTTGGTTTTGTGGCCATAAATTTCTTCAGTTCTTCTTTGTCATGAAAGTATCTTATTTCTCCATCAATTTTTAAGGATAGTTTTGCAGGGTATATCAATCTGGGTTGAAATTTATTTTCTTTCAGGATTTGAAATACTTCACTCCAAGCTCTTCTTGACTTGAAGGTTTGTGTTGAGAAGTCTGCCATGATTCTGATAGGCTTTCGTTCATAGGTGATCTGTTTCTTTTCTCTGACAGTGTTTAGTATTTTGTTCTTGTGCTGTATATCTGATACCCTTATTATTATATGTCTGGGTGAGGATTTATTTGGGTTGTGGTTAATTGGGGTTCTGTATGCCTCAGTTACCTATATTTCAGATTCTCTTTCCATGTTTGGAAAATTTTCTGCTATTATTTCTGTGAATAGTCTTCGCAGGTCATTAGTATTGACCCCTGCTTTTTCGTTGATGCCTATTAATCTTATGTTATTTCTCTTGGCTTCATCTTGCAGCTGTTGAATTGTTTCTTGTTTCCTTACTATTTTTAGGAGATCTTTTCTTTCATGGCCATGGTCTCCCATGCTGTCTTCAAGATCTGAGATTCTAACTTCAGCTTCATTTAAGCGGTTTTTCAAACTTTCCATGGAGTTTTTCATTTCTTGCATTTCCCTTTGCATCTGTTTCATGCATTCTGTTTGTGTCTTATATTGTTCATTCAAGGTTTTGATCATTTTCTTAAGTTCTTCTATTTTTTTATCTTGCTCTTCTTTAGATATGTAGAACATTTCTTTAATAATGATTCTCATTTCATTTTTTAGCTGAGAGAATATTTCTGATTTGAATTTCTCTATAGCTTCATCAAGCTGTTTCTTTATTGCGTTTTATATCATTTCAGAAAGTCCCTTTGTATGACTCCCACTGTCTTCCATTTCAGTGTCTCTTGGGTTTCTTCTTTGTGGGCTGGTGGACTGAGACTGCCTCTTTGTCTTTCGTTTTGTCATCTTCTTCTAGAACCTATGTGGCTCTGTGTCCTGTGAGGCTGGCCAGGCTTTCCCCTGAGGTTCGCGCTGATTCTTGGGGCATGCAGGATCGTGGGACCCGGTAGGCTGGGTCCCGTGCGCAGTAAGGGAGGGTAGCCTTCTGGGGCGTGCCGGTGGGGCTTCCGCCTTAACTGGGTGGGGGCCAAGGCCTCCCGTTCCCAGGGATTTAGGCGGGGTACCCCAGGTGATGCCGACCCGACCCTGGTTCTGTCCGCAAGTTTAGCCCAACAGCTATGCCAGTGTGGCAAGCCTGGGCAGGTCCCAGGCCTACAGTGCCGGGAGCAACTGGGCTGGGTGGGGGTCTGCATGTGAGCTCTAGGATGGCGCATGCTCGAGCGGCTCCACTCAAGTATGGAGCTCGGTGCACTCTGAACTCTGGTGCGGTGAGTGCAGGCCCTCCTGGTCCCTGCAGCTATGTTGTTCAGTCCCCAGTGAGCAGCTCTGGGGTCCTAGGCTGATCTGGGCTGGGCTGTGTACCTCTGAGTCCTGCGAGGCTGGCTGGCATTCCCCTGAGGTTCATGCTGATTCTTGGGGCTCACAGGATCTTGGGACCCATTAGGCTGGGTCCCGTGCACAGCAAGGGAGGGCGGCCTCCTGGGGTGTGCAGGTGGGGCCTCCGCCTTAACTGGGTGGGGGCCGAGGCCTCCTGGTCCCAGGGATTTAGGTGGGGTGCTCTGGGTGACGCTGACCCGACCCTGGTTCTGTCCACAAGTTCAGCACAACAGCTATGCCGGCCTGAGATTAATATTTATGTTCAAGTGATTAATTAAGATTGTTTTTTGACTAGGAAGTTGGAGAAGTTTCCTGAGTTTACTTTACCACAAAACCTTGTGAAAGATGGAACAATAAAATTTTCACTTGGAATTGTTTAATACTTAAATGTATGACTTGACCATACAGATAATGAATACACATCAGAAAAAATAGAAAACATTGAAATTTAAAGAGGAAAGCAGTACAAAACTTCTTAACATTTTGTTTCAATATAGTATTTTCCTCTGGTCTATTCTCTTTGTGACAAAAAATTAACTTGGAGTGTACTTTTAGGTTCACATAACTATTATAATACCTTATGTTCAGTATCTTATCCTAACTTTATGACTAAATATACTCTGCTGTGACCTGTTGTGTTAGCTGTAAAATAGCAACCCCCTCGCATATTATGCTTTGAATGGTTCCCCAGGCTTTACTAAGGAGCTGAGTGTTGACAGCTTAAGAATAAAAATTCTCAGGTCTGACAGAATCTCTATTTTGGTTTGTCTGTGTGATTGGCTTCATTTTCAGGTCATATTTATGTAAATCCTTACTGTTTTAGTGTCGTTGATTTTTATTTTATAAAAGAAAAATAAGGACAAAGACATAATCAGCCAGGATATGAACATAAACTTTGGAATGCTCACTGGGAAAATACTTGCTTTGTTACATACAGTCATGTAAAATATCTTGAAAAGAATAACAAGAAATTAAATGAAATACAAAACCTGAATATCCTACTAAGGGTTAGCTTTAGAGTTATCTTAGGTTCTTGTTACTGAAATTTTCTGTGAGGTTGAATTCTTACCACTGTTTTATGAAGACAGAATAAGCATCAGTAATGTCAATATCTGAAGAACAAATCATGCAACAACGTATAATTTATAATTTGTTTGAAAAATTCCCCAACTTTCCTGCTAATTTAGGATCAGGAAAGAAGAGTAATAAGGGGGGACAGACTGGTGTGCAGACCTTAATAAGAATCAAAGAGGGGAGGAGGGGACACTCGAGTGGTACAGGAGGAGGAGGGATAAGGAAGGGAAAGCAGGAGAATATAAATGAAGAGGGACAGTAATAGGTGCAGAGGGAATCCAGTTAAAGAACTAGAGAATCTTTGTCTGAAAGATTAGAGAACCATGTGTAACACCCTGGGGTCAGAAAACCTAAAAAACAAGTTAACACCCTGTGTCAGCAAAAGCAATAACTTCAATGTTTATGAAAGCTCACACACAAACACAGACACACACACACACAAACACACACTCACAGGAATTATTCCTCCTTGTGGGGCATCTATGCTGGAGACCAGAATTCCCCCTACAACTTTTCTGTGTGTCAAGGCCTGATAAAAGGACAAACCTGAAAATTGTATCTGCTTCCACCCTTTCTCCTTCTGGGCCTCTGTCCAGGTGGGAGGAGCCATCTCCTGCAGCCCTTAGAATGAGTGCCGCCTTTCCATGGTGACCTCAGTCCTCAGTCAGATTTACCAGGGGTGAGGTGGACCACACCTGCCCCTCAGTCTCCTCTGCTCTTGGGAAGGAGGGTGACAGGAAATGCAGTGTCTCCTATTCTGTGTGCAGGGCCTGACCATGGTCCAGTTGCCTTCAGTTCCCAGCCTTGCTCCCGGATGCTTGGACACCCGGTGTCTCTCTGCTTCCCTGTGAGCAGAGTGCCTGTGAGCAGAGTAGAGGGGTTGGGGGATCAGGGGCTTTCTTCACTGTCCTTTTCCTGCTTGATGTGCAGAGGTAGAGTAAATGGGGGCTTTAAAGGTAGCTCCTGACCCAATACTGTGTCAGACAGGAATGGAGGAGAGAATATTATCACCATCATTGTGCCTTTCACTTGGCTCAACTCATGTTTGCTTTCTGTTCAGACTGTGTCTCTGTTAGGAAACCAAGTGAACCCTCCTGAGAGAGTGCTGAGGTCTTTCTCTGCATGGAGAGAAGAAAGTTCGCTCCTTCACAGGGCAGCCATTCCCTCGGTGCCTGTGGGCATTAATTCTGTTGCTTAGCTTTTCAATACCAATAGGCCTGGGTGCAGCATGGTTCCTGGTTCACTTAGACTAAAATGGAGCAATTTTCTGTGGTTCCTCTATCTACACATAGAGCCAGGTATCTGCTGTTTTGAACAAATATTCTGAATAGCATGATTCAACTTATATGATAAACCCATATGTAAATAGATTAAAAATCAAAATGAAGGTGAGAGAGGAGGAAAGAGTGAAGTAGACTACTGCTGATGAGGAAGGAGAGAGATAATAGGGTAGGAGAATAAGAGGAAATAAAAATGATGAAGATTGTCTTGGTTACTTTTTGCTTGTTACCGAGACAAAATACCTGACACCCAAAATTAGGGAAGGAAAGGTTTATTCTTACAGTTTCTCAGGAGTTTCAGTCCATTAGTTGGCTCCAAGTCAGCATGGGGTGGCGGGGCTGCCATTCATGGCAGCTGCAAGCTGCAAGGCAAGCTGGCTAGAGAGACAGAGGGCAGAAGCGGAAGACTCACCTTCCCTTACACTGTGTCTCAGCTCCACCCCTGGGCATGTACCAATCCCAGTGCTAGACAACAAACTGAACACAAGCACTAGACTCAGCCCCATCAAAAGTATGAGGATTTGGGCGTACATAGTATACCCAATACATTCCACCACTGGACCCCCAAGGACTCATGTACATTCTTACTACAAAAGACATTTAGTCCATCTCTAAGAGTTGCCAAAGTCCTACCAGTTTCAGCATTGCTGAAAAGTCCAAGTCCCAAATCTCTTTCGAGATCTATGGCAAACTCTTATCTGTAATCCCCTGTACAAATGAAAACCAGGTTAAGCACTTCCAACATATAAAGGCACAAGATAAACATTACCATTCCAAAAGTTACAAACAGGGGAATACAAAGCATTGGAACCACAGCAAGTGCAAAATCCAGCAGGACAAACATTAAGTCCTGGAATTCTCTGCTCAGCATCTGAAGTAATCTGGTTGCAAGCTCCAACAGGCTTGAGCAACTCCACCCCTGAGGCACCTTTAGGGGTCTTAACTTCCATAGCTTTCCTTGGATGATCCATGTTGACTTCACCCTTACATTTTTACACATTGCTCTCTGCAGGCAAGGCAGAAGCTGCCTTAGGCATTTTTTGTACTTAAAACCAGTGCCGCATGGATGCCGCCAAGATCCACTGCAGGCTGGAGCAGTAGCCAGGCTTTCCTCTCTCTTGGCTGTAGGGGTTGACTGCCTGGATCGCTGAGCTCTCTGAACCTGATTGTGAGAAACAACTTCTCTATGCCACTGCCATTCTGGAACCTAGTGTGGCTGCCTCCATTTTGGGACATGGCATGGCCTCTGTTGCCACTCTGGGACAAGGCACTCTGTGGCTTTTTGTCGCTACTCTGGGACAGGGCACTCTGGGGCTTTTTCCTCTGGGCAAACTCTTTCACTTTTGAAGACCTGAGGTTGCAAAGGCTGGAGGCCCACTGCTTCCCGGGATGCCCCCAGGTCATCTTTTTTGTTTGTTTGTTTTGTTCCTTCTCAGCAATCAAGGTCTCAGCTCCATCTTTAAAGTCCACAGCTTCCTGGCCAAACTCACAAGGTTTTAAATCACCATGCCGGGCTCCCTGCTCTTTACGACATAAATCTGGCTAAGAGCCCCCAACAAAAGCCAGACCACAATTTCAATGTTTGGCTGCCTCATAATTTCTCTCTGTAAACTAATTAATCCTTTGCCCTTAATCTCAGTCTCAGGCAAAGTCTCCAGACATGGGCAGAATGCAGACAAACTTTCTGCCAAGCCGTAACACACATCGTGTGGAGTCCAACACCCAATGTCGTTCTTCTCCCCAGCAGAAATCTCCCGAGCCTGGTCTTTACTGGCAGGCTTTCTATCAGCCTTCTGGTCTCCTGAGCTCTGACCAGAATCTCCCATATAAAACAGCCTAAGCCGTTCCAGCTCTATGCAAGTAGATGACATCTCCGAACCTTTCCAAACTTTCCCCGCAAGCCATATCCAAAGGCTCTCCAACCACAGGGTCAGGAATAGTTACAGCAACGACCCCACTCTTCTGGTACCAAATTCTGTCTTGGTTACTTTTCGCTTGTTGCCAAGACAAAATACCTGACACCCAAAATTAGGGAAGGAAAGGTTTATTCTTACAGTTTCTCAGGAGTTTCAGTTCATTAGTTGGCTCCAAGTCAGCATGGGGTGGCAGGGCTGCCATTCATGGCTGCTGCAAGCTGCAAGGCACGCTGGCTAGAGAGAGAGAGGGCAGAAGCGGAAGACCCACCTTCCCTTACACTATATCTCAGCTCCACCCCTGGGCGTGAGCCAATCCCAGCGCTAGACAACAAACTGAACACAAGCACTAGACTCAGGCCCAACAAAAGTGTGAGGACTTGGGGGCACATAGTATACCCAATACAAAGATGCAGTGGGTATATAAACCAGCTCCCCAAAACAGCTATAATTATTTTGCATGATGAACGCACTTATTTTTTTTTTCATATTCTAAAGTGTTTTGTGAGTGCCACCTTTTGTCTGCCACTTTCCAGCCCTGCATTACCTAAAATTTTATGAAATAAGTTTTCATACTCATTCTAGTTCAATTCGCTTGGTCTGTTACATTTTCCCTGGCTGAAACCATAGAATGAATAAGGAAATAATTTTTCAATCTAAGAGTAATAATGCACATTGAAATGAAACATTAGTTATATGACAATTATGCTAATACCTTACATATATTTACATATCTACTATCTGTGGTAACATCTTCACATAAGTATGGTACAATTTATTTTTATCAAGATGAGGAAACCACATACAAAAATTTTAAATACTTTGCTCAGTGCCACACAGCTCTTTATTTTTTGATTTTATTCTGTCTCTTTTGTTTTACTTGTTGACATAGGGTCTCCTTTATGTAGCTCAGTGCTCTGGAACTCACCGAGGTATTTCTGGCTCAGCCTCCTGAATGCTGGAATTATATTCCATGGGAAAAATGAGACAGAATATAGAATGCATTTACAAAGTTTTGGAGTAATGTTTTTCACTGATTTACAAATTCATTTCATTCTTAAAGATGTGTTGTATCTACAGGTTTTAGAATTGTGTCTATAGAATGCAGCCAAAAAAAAAATAGTGAAAATAATGAAGGAGGAGTAAAGGAGATAAGGAGGAAAAATAAAAGATGCAATGAGAAAAAGATGGAAATTGGAGCAAAAGAAAGAAGGAGCAAAAGAAATGAAACAACATTTGAGCAAAGTGCATGTTAAACTGATGTCTGGAAATATTACATTTTTGAGGTCAAAAGAGCCATTTTCTCGCTTACCATTTATTTTTACTTTTTCAAATAAACTTTGTTACTGTTCTTAACTCTCTTGTGTAGTGCATTGTTCCAGATTAGAAGAACCTAGCAACCACCTCCAGAAGAAGACTGCAGTGCTCCAACCCCGCCCCATCCCAGCACACACTCAGGACATCAGGTAAGAGGCACAGGGTTTCTCCCAACTGGGTCATCAGTGAGGTCAGTGCAGATCAAGAAATAACTGTGAAACTAAAAGTAGAAGTTGCCTAAACAGAAAGAATGTTTAAAAAAATGACATGGATAAAGCATACAGTAATTATTGAGCAATAGCAAAGAGTCTAAAATGAAGAAAACATTAAGCATGAAAATTTTGAGGAAATGGTGACTAGTATATTTTAAATAACAAATATTGAAACCACTTGTCAAGCTGGTCAAAGGACTCTAGAAGGATCAGTATGAAGAAATTGTTATGAGAAAGTATGAAAACAAATAAGATCAAAGTGTTGAGTGCATACATAAATATAACAAATATTAGAAATTTAATTATAATCACTTTAATAATAAGGGATAAGAGAAAGATTATATTAATAAATTATGTTTAAAGAAAACATAGAAATCAATCCTTGGCAAAATAACAGAATTGGAAAGAAAAATTCGAACAAGAGGTTGTAGTTAGGGTTTATAAGGAGAACAAGACAGAACACATTATTTATTGTATTATTTTATGATAGTTACCCCAAGAGTAAAATGTAAAAGAAAGAGTGTAGAAAATCTGTCCACACACTAAAGACCCAGAGAACTCAACTGAGGGTCTGAATCCCGTGGCAATGTCCTGCATGAGTCCAGCTGAAGATCTAGAGTCCACAACAATGTCTTATGCAAGTTTGCTTTTTGGTTCTGTGGTGGGATAGCTCCAAAGTCAGAGGTGGAAGCTAGAAAGTCTATGCCAGCAGGATGAATGATCTGTGTCAGTAGGCTGAAAGGGATACACTGCAGCCAGGGAGTGAGGCTCAAAGTTCAGGACTAGAGCTCCCCTGAAATGTAGCACAGCCATCCTCAGTGACCACAAGGTCCAAATGTCCTCCAACAGTGAGAACCTTATATGTATCAGTTACACAATGATAATTAGCAGTTGAATTTTAAAGTGACAACAGAAAGAATAAAAGTTATGCAAGAAATATCAGAAATTATATATAGATATATATTCACAATCATTTATCTAGAAGAACATGCAAAATAGATTAATAATTGTTGCACTGCTTCTCTTGAATAATTTTATTAATTTTCCAAATTGTCTCTATTGTTAAGATGCATGACTTTCCAGTAACTTAATTAGACTTCACTATTCATTCTGAATCCAAACATGGAAACTACTGCTTCTTTTAGTTTACTTTTAATTGTGGCATATATGTTAATAGAATTTACCAAATGAAATTAGCAAATTATAAAGAACAGTTCTTCAAAATATGTAATATCCATTAAAATATGACAGAAATGCAGGTCTTATGATATTGGTCAGCAGTTATTGTTGTTGCTTTAAAAGTTTTGCCTTCCTTCTCTGATCAGATAGATGATGCTGCAGTTTTCCTGTATCTTGTGCTGTGAGCAAAACTGAATCATAAAATTTCAGTGAAGTAATGAGAGTTTTGTGATAAAAGAAAGCAGATCTAGAATCTAAATTTTAATACATTACATTTAATTCAGAAGCAGCCACTCCGAACCACACTGCCATAATTCTCTGTAGCATGAGTGGAGTAACATCAAAAAAGTACAGATCGTAAACATGAAATAAAGACAACTTGAAATCTAAATAAAATATTGCATGATAAAGTTTTTTAAATGACAATAATTTCACATTTTGCACTTTTGTTGCCCTTTAAATCACATGAATTTACACGATAAATGTAACATATACTTAATGATGGTCAAACACAAGATGAAGTTATAATGAAGTATGTCTGGAAATATTCCAGATCTAGTTTGCTTAAATAAAAGAAAACATTGGAAGAGAAAGAAAAAAGTTTTTCATAAAGGCACCAAAGCATTAAACAAAATGAAAAAAAGAAAGACAAATATAAACACTCAGCATCAGTACAATACTAACTACAGAACTGTCTCTTCTGCATGATTCTTAAAACAGCATTTTTCACTTTGTGAGATTATAGATGAGAGGATTCAGCATGGGGATCACAATAGTGTAAAACATAGAAGAAGCCACATGATCCTTTCCAAAGGAGTAGGACTCCTTGGGTTTTAAATAAGTAAAGATCATGGTGCTGTAAAAGATGGTGACCCCAAGAGATGGGAGGCACAGGTAGAGAAGGCTTTCTTCTTTCCTGAAGTAGAATTAATTTTCAGGACAGTGGAGAGAATGAACACATACCACCCACATATTACGATAAAGGGCAATACTAAATTGAATCCATCACAAATAAGTATAATGAGTTCAACCTTATAAGTGTCATTGCAGGTCAGTGCTAAAACTGGGGCTATGTCACAGAAAAAGTGATGCATGACATAAGAGTTGCAGAAATACAGTCTGCTCATGTAAACTGCAATCACAGTGGAATTCCAGAGCCAGTAATACAGGAGCTAGCAATCAGCTTGTGGCACAGTCTTGTGTACATCATGACTGGATAGTGTAGAGTTCTGCGGATAGCTACATAGTGATCATAGGCCATAGAGGAGAGAAGAAAACATTCAGCAGCAACAAAGACTATAAAAAAGTACAGCTGAGTGAAGCAGCCCAGGAATGAAATGATCTTAGCAGAAGTCAGTAAGTTCTGTAAGGTTTTAGGGGTGATGACACTAGAGTAGCTGAGGTCGAGAAATGGCAGGTGAGTGAGAAAAAAGTACGTAGGGGTGTGAAGCTGGGGATCCAGGCGAATGATCAGTATCATCCCTGCATTCCCCAGCACCATGAGCAGGTAGATGAGGAGGAAGAGCAGGAAGAGGACCAGCTGCATCTCTTCAGAATCTGTCAGCTCCAGGAGGATGAAATCAGGC
The DNA here is from genome assembly GCA_004363535.1 of Dasyprocta punctata. Lineage (NCBI taxonomy): Eukaryota > Metazoa > Chordata > Mammalia > Rodentia > Dasyproctidae > Dasyprocta > Dasyprocta punctata. Next base: position 23,386 of record RJWM01022378.1, on the reverse strand, counting down.
ACTTTGCTGGAGTTGCATCTACCTGTGGTATTCTTTGTCATTAACTCTTCAATAATTAAACTTGATATATACTGTAATGACTATGAAACTGTTTTATTTGTATCAATGCACCAACATTATGATATTTAATTTATCATTTTAGCAATTAATCTTTTACTGAATATGTGCAAATAATTTCAACTGTAAGTTTTAGGTATGGCATAAATCAACATTCAGATCTGATATTGTAAATTGTTAAACTATTCATTTAGAGTGAAGTTGATAATTTTACAAATGCTTTTCTATATTAATACGTTTAATCCATATGAAAATATCACAACATAGTTATGGTTGTGCAGATATTTTTGCCTGGAATGTGAGCTCAGGTGTTCACTTACATGAAATCAGATCAAAGACACACTAAAAATGTGACTCTATTAGCTACTTTGACATGACACAGCATGGTTATAATTCTGTGTTTTGTGTTTAACTTGTTTCATCAAATCTGAAAAAGTTAATGTAATAATTAATGCTGAAAAAATAGTTGCAAAACCTTGTACAGCCCCTTAGTTCCCAAAGCCATTGGATGTTAATAACAATAAATTGTACTTGGCAGGGAACTTAGGTGAGGTACCTTCCAATTATACACCACATGTTACTATTCCTGAAGATATTACTGCTGTGAGGGTAAAATGAATTTTCAAACTTTGGGATTTTTTAATGACAGGCTCTTCCAAATTTGACCCACTGAGAGCCCAATGTGATCACTCCTGACCTCAGCTCAGATGATCAGACAGAGAAGTAATGCCACATTGGAAAATTATCGTTTCCTACTAAAAGGCATGTGCAGATCCTGGCAATATGAACTGAGAGACTCTGGTTTAATTTGTAAAAGAGAGGGAAGAAAGTGGGGGTGACCTGGACATAAAGTCCTTGCCAGTAATTGCAGAGGGTGATAGATTTGAGGCATAAAGATACCTTTATTTATCTTGGGATTACTCATAAACACTTTTCGCTCAACCAAATCTTCGTCCAAATTTTGTGGGGTTTGGCACATGTGAGAGAGAGGAAACATGGACTTTCAATTAAAATTTTTTCTTTTTTCTGGACCCCCAGAGGAGAACGAGAATGGGCCCTTCCAGCACCCACCCCACTGGGCCTGGGCAGCACTGGTGCTCAGGCTTGGATTGAAGGAAAACCAACCCCCTCCCTGCAAGCAACCTGCTGGTTCAGAGATCTGGTTAAATTGATAGAAACTAAGGAACATTAAGCAACTAAATGCTAGTATTGTTTCATAGATTTTGCAGGCCTCTGGTCAGCAACCTGAGCATCTCTTTGGAAGATGACAGTAGGCAATGTAGCAAATATGGGGGATTCTCTTCTGTCTTGTCTCACTGTTTTGCTTTACTCTGATCATTTCTTTTCTCTATTTTATATTCTGTTTTTATTGGTTTTATTCTGTTTTGTTTTTGGTTCAATTCTACTATACCTGTTGGAATGGTTAGCTATTCTGAAGATAACAAGATATACTATAGTAGCTATTGTATTCAGATTATTTTTCTTTGACGTTCTGTACCAGTTCTACTGCTTTGTTTTGATTAACTTTGTTCTATTATGTTCTGTTGGATTTTACTATCTTTAAAATAAAAAAATTAAACTTTTTTCTTTTTTCCTAACAATCATTAAAGGAAAGTTCTTAAAATATTATATTTTCAAAACATAAACATCACTTAGAGATTTTGATGCCACCAATTCTACATTGTTGTTTTCACAAATCTTAATGTTACTCATGTAACACATAAAGATTATGTGAATATAAATTTTTATGATGAAAGATCCATTTCTTTTGTATGTTCTAATCCACTCCAATGTGAAGAATAATGCTTACTGTGTGACAAAGTTGCTGAAAAACAAAACTTCTTCCAAGTTTATCTGGATAGAAACTAGTCAACCTCAAAGTACTCTGAGAAATAAAAATGAAAGTCATATAAGTAACTAAATCTAAAATATATTTGTTTTTCTTGATATAACTTTTTTCTTCATTTTAATGCATTCATATTTCAATGAGTTGCATTCCATCATGCTAGACATTTTTTCCAGGGTCTTGTCAAATGGAAACATCACTAGGAAGCCTCTTGTAAAAATATTGAATGAAGGAACAGGGAGTGTACACCTTCCCTCCCAGCCTAGTGATCTCAGGGTGCCTCATATAATGGTCACTCAGATACAGCCCCATTTGATCATCCTCAGGGCACAATTTCCTAGGCAGATTCTTGTGCCCAATTCCAAGGGCAAAAGGTCAAAGACTCTGTAAACAAAAGACTTTGCCCATTCCATTAGAGGCCACACACTGAAAGCCAAAATCACTGCATCTCCTCATGAGGTGCTCTAAACTGTTGCTGAATTTCATTTTTTAACTTCTTCTCTACATTGATTTGCAGAGACTGATGTTTTCATTCAAGTGATTGGGCATGTTTTGGATTAGGATGATGGTGAAGACATTTCCAGAGATATACTTATTTAGTAACTCACTATAAAGCATAGAACCATACAATGTTCACCGGTAAACATTTTATATATAAAGTATTACATGACCATAGAAGGAAAGCTTGTTCAATAGAAAAAAATAGAAAGTAACAAATTTCAATGTAGAAAATGAATAATAAACTTGCTAACATTTTTGACATAATAATTTCCCCAATTATTTTCCTTTGTGTGTGTAAAGCTTATTTGTCTGTGTACTTTTAGCTATTTATAAATATTATAATAATGCACATTCAGTCTCATCCTGATGTTACAACTAAAAGATTGTAATCTAACATGATGTATGTTAGATTAGATTTTTCTTACCCAGCACCTCCATATGTTAGATATTCTATGCAGCCTCAGCCTTCACTAAGTGAACTGAGTATTCACAGTTGATAAAGGCTCATTTTGAGGTTTCACAAAAGCGGGTAAGAACCTTGATTCCATTTGGCCAGTCACCAGCTTCTTCTACAAGCTATATATGTGGAATGTATGTTACTATTTTAGGATACTTGGTTTTGTTTTTATTTCACAAAAGTAAAGTGATCAGAAAGACAAAATCAGTCCTGTATTTAATGTAAATTTTGTAATGAATTCAGTGAAAAAACTTGCTTCAGTTATATATAATCAAGTCAAATGCTGCTTTGAAAAGTTTAAAATATAATAATAAAACTGAAATATTTCATTGAGTATTATTCATCCAAGATGAGAAAGCAAAGATAAGATTGGGAAAGTACATGGTGACAATCAAGGAACATAGATAATGTGAATCTTGCATCAGGTCATGAATCATCAACCATGATGCATGGAGAAAAGTGACCCTCTTAGGAAAAAGGGCTCATGTCTGAAAATTTCAGGAGAAAATTTTTCGGAACAAATTAGAACTATGTCTGTTAAATATTACATTGTTCACGGGCTTCTGGAAAGGCAGTGTTATTCATCCACATGTTAGTTTATACTGAGATGGGCTAGTGCTAACCCTAACACTAACCTGAATAACACTACCCCCAGCCCCAAATCCAACCTCAACTTGAACTCCAACCCCAACTATGACCCTAACCAGAACCCTAACACTGAGGTTTAAACTAAAGCAGAGGCTGAGGGTGAATTCCTAAGCCAGTGTCACCTCAATAGACGTGAGACTGCAACTTGCCACGAGGAAGACTTTTAGTCAAGATTTTTTATCAGTGAAACCCACACAGGCCATGCATATAGCGCTGCTTATGATGGCAGAGCAATCGTGTAACTCCTGTTTCACAGGAGAATGAAAGTCAGACTGCTGATTTGTGATCGCTTTCAGTATAAATGTTTGTGCAGTTTAACTGCAAAGTCATCACATTTTAAATTCCTACTTTTATTTACCTCCTTATTGTTTTCTCTTTCACTTTTTCCATCACTCTCTCAAGTATTGTCACTGTGTTTCTTCTTTTCTATCATTGACTGGTTAAAGAATCAAATGCTTGTTTCCTTACTTTATTTACATTTTTGAATGATGATATTTATACAAATTTATGAGATGGATTATGATACTTTAATTCATTTGTATAAGTAATATGAACTCTGCTGCATTAGCATATCTATCAAAAAACTATCATTTCTTTGCATTGAATAATTTGCTACTGTTTTTGTGTGTTGATAAATAATATGTAACCTTTGATAAAATTATAGTGCTTTAATTGCTATATTTTAACATTTCATTTCCCCAATTTTACTAGGTTGAATTTAGTTTTTTCTCTAGCATCCATTATTTGCATCTGTTTTTTCAAATTTTTCTGTGCTTCATGATACTAAAAAATATTTCAATTTATTGCTTTCACATAACTTCATTTTTCATTTCTATGTTTTGATTTGACTTTCTATTATTCTTGTGCATTACATATGTAAAATGGATTTTCCCTTTTTATACAAGGTTTCCTTTTTAATACCAAGTTCTGAATTTATTTTTAAAATACTTATTAGTCAACAGATTTTTTTACTTCTGAACTATTATTTTGATATCCTAGTCCATTGTAGATAAAAAAAATGACTCATTTTACTTAACTTGTTATACTGCCAGAAATTTATGGAACACTTTTAATCAACTCATAACTGAGTCATAGATCTGGAGACAATTTGAAAGTTGATTTGGATATCTGACTGTGTCAATTGTAGTAGTCATAGATGATAGATACCCTTCAATGGAAATGAAAATAGAAAAATAATTGATAAAATATATCAGATCAAAAAATGCACTATTGTTGAAAAAACAGCATATGAAAGAACACAGTAAATGGCGTTCAGTAGTTGAAGCAAGGAGAAACAATAAGAAACAGTGCAATCAATGTAGAGTTTAATGAAAATGTGTCAATTAACCACATGAAAGAGGAGTTATTTAAGTAACTAGGGGAAAGTTCTAACCACTTAGTTAAAAAGCCTGCACAGGATGAATGCATGCTGATTGTGTGAAATGACAAGAAAGAATGTATTATACGAGTTTTATTTTCTGGAGGCTGTGAAAAGGGGAATATTTGAGACAGAAAATGTTCTGTACTTGTCACAGTATGTACTGCAAAAAAGTTAAGAAAAAAGAAAAGATGAGGCAGTATAACAGTGCAGACACCTGCTTTACTTTTGCTTTAATTCTGTTGGAAATGGGTGATTATTTTTGTGACTGTCAGGAAAAATAGAAGCAGTATATAAGACTCCAAACAAAATTCTGTTTAAGAGATAATTTGGAAATATTCGTTTGAGATTTCAAAAAATATTCCTTTGTTATTTGAATCTCTGCTTTCTTCTTGTTGGTTGTTGTTATGGTTTATACATTGTGTCAACCTGAGAAGTCTAGAAGCTTAATTAAGTCATTCAGAAGCTCTACACCCTTGGGTGTAGAGAGCAAGCAGTTACCTGTTCATTGTGTCAATTTGAGAAGGTCAGAAGTTTAACTAAGTGATTCAGCAAGGGGTCAGGGTCCTTAGTTTGTAACTCAGCCTGTGCAAGAGGAGGGCAGGCAGGTAGTGTGAATGCTACACCTACCCTAGAGTGGGGATGGGGTGGGGTAGGAGGAATGGGGGGATGGGGGAGTGTGGCTTGTGTACAATAAAAGGGAGAAAAAGAGGCTTGCTCTGGCCCCCTTTTTTTTACCATGGCTGCTTTTGCTCTGGCTGCTGCCTTGAAGTGTTGTTCCAGTGTCATGTCACCCTGCCTAGGAGCCAGCTGATTATAGACTGAAGCCTCCAAAAGTTGTAAGCTAAAGAAACATTTCCTTCCATAATTTTGGGTGTCAGGTATTTTGTCCCAGCAATGAGACAAAAGTAAGAGTAATCAGGACAGTTGTCTAAAATGTATTCACACATCTTTATTGGATGAAGCAAAGTTTGAGAGCAGAATCAATGGGTAATACTTCTCCAAAACTAATGCAACTGAATTTTGGGCACAACTTTATGTAATGATAACTAAGCTAATCAGAGTCATAGTTCTTTCAAACTCACTTTCCAGATCATAATGTTTTCCATGAGTTTTCTGAAAGACCAAAATTACCTAAATGTACACTATTTCTGCATGTGGCCCTACTGTAAAGTTCTAAAATTTTATAGGATCGCAGCTTCATTTTTCATGCACAACAAGAACAAAACTGTTCAAGAAACATTTTAGCCAAGATTGTTGTCTTTTGAAATATCAGTGTATTGTGATTTTACATTAAGTATGGTAAAAATTGTCTAGGTAATGAGAAGGGAGATCAAGAAACAAGGATGATCTCATTTGTACACAAAACCCAGTTAGTATTACTAACAAATTCATCAAGTATTCATGTTTACTTAACTTGTAGTAAAATTCAAGGATCAATTTTATATGCCATTCTGACAGAAATCAAATGTTGGAAAAAGTTAGTTTTCAATTATCTGTTATTTCTGAATCAATATAAAATAATGTAAAATAATAAGATTATTCAGCATTCAATTTAATAGTTTCCTTCATAAAGGTTCAGTTTCTTTTCCCTTTAAAAAATAATTTCATTCTCACAATTATTTTGCACCTTCTCTCTAAACACTTAACTGTATTTATTATTTTGGTTGTGATATTTGATTACAATTTAGCTGTACTAATTTGCTGCTGTCAGGCTCATGAAGCTAGATAATGTGTCTGATTGACCTCAGAGTTGTATTTCTAATACTTGAAAATATATTTGGGACGTGTGATTGACTTAACGAATTAATAAGTGGAGAATAAATGAAGGAATGAGGTATACTTGTCCGTAGATGTTTAGATTGCTTAGTATTCTTAGGTTTGTTCTTTTCTGTTTACTTATTTTTATTCCTATCTCTGCTTCAGACCCTTAATGAATAATTTGCCACAGTTTATGGCCCATTTACTAAATCAACTCTCCTGTCCATACCCAATGGTGACTTCTTTGTGTTTGTGACACTTCTATGGAAGTTACACATGGGAAAATTATTAGGAATGAGAACATAGCACAACAAAGTACATCCCTTTGGCAGACTGAGAAGTTTGAAATTAAGGAGTTGGGAAGGGCCTCAGAGGGAATATCTCTCTAACCTTCCTCTACTAAGCTTTCTTCTGAATCATTTCCACTCTTGAAACTAACTATAAATTACCATTCAACTTCTTATAGTCATATGCAGTAAAACTTCTTAAATAATTCATAATTTGGAAATAGCTCTCTGGTCTTCTACCAACATTTCTGTGAGAAAGCTGACCAGAAATAAATTCTGTGACCTACCTCATGTGAAAATATGTCACCTAAAACTCATGCTAGAAGGTCCTTGGAGTATATCCAAGGGAAGGAAGTGCTCTACAGTGAGGCCAGGGAGAACATGATCAGTGAGATAATGTGAGGTCCTCAGTTTTCAGTCAATTATTTTTCCACCAATCCCATTTTTCTAAAGCTGATTCTATAGGCAAGTCCATTTTAATTGAAATTCCATAAAAATTATCAACTTTCCTTGTACTTTTTCATTTGAGCAGCTGCATATGTTACGTAAAACTTTTTTGAAAAAATGCAGCAGAATTAGAAATATAGAATAATCAGATTTGTTTTGGTCTGTGAATATATGCATATTTTCTTCTGATTATAAAGTTTACCTCCTTCGTTCCCAGATTAACTTCCTTGATTCAGCAAATTGATTTTCTAATTTCCTGTCATCTCTTTATCATTTATTTTTAAATTGTAAATATAAGGGTTAACATGTTGTCTTAGTTACTTTTTGCTCGTTGCTGAGACAAAATACCTGACATCCAAAGTTAGGGAAGGAAAGGTTTATTCTTACAGTTTCTCGGGAGTTTCAGTCCATAAAGTGGGCTCCAAGGCAGCATGGGATGACGGGGCTACAGTTCATGGTGGCTGCAAGCTGCAAGCCGCAATCCGCGCTGGCGAGAGAGAGGGTGGCAGAAGAGGAAGCAAGCAGGAGGAAGACCCGCCTTCCCTTATACTGTATCTCAGCTCCACCCCTGGGCGGTGTAGCAGTCACGTCATTAATCCTGGTGCTAGACAACAAACTGATCACAAGCATCAGACTCAGCCCCATCAAAAGTATGAGGACTTGGGGGTACATAGCATATCCTATACACATGTGGTAGGAAATCATCTGAGAATGGCTTATTTTGTTAGTATTATGGGCTCTTGTACTATCCATTTGACATTTTCTTACAGCTGGATCAAATGGTAATTCTCTTTTTAGTTTTTGTGAGAAACTCCATACTGATTTCCATACTGATTATATTCATTCACTCTTTCATCAGAAGTGCAGAACAGCTCATTTCCCTCTCATTCTTGCCAATGTCCATCATTTTTGTATCAGCAATGCTAGGCATCCTGACAGTGTGTGAGGAAATCTCATTGTATTCATTAGCATCTCCATAGTTGCAACAGATGCTAAATATTTTCTCATAGAACTGTTAGATGTTTCTACTTCTCTTTTTTAAGAGATATCTGCTCAGTTAATTTACTCTTTTAATAACTGGGACTTTATTTTAGTTATCTTTCACTCTTTGCTGAGACAAAATACCTAATGCCCAAAATTAGGGAGGAAAAGGTTTATTTCTTACAATTTTGGGGAGTTTCAGTCCATACTTAGTTTGCTCCAAGGCAGTGGGGCATGGCGGAGCAGCCACTCATGGCTGCCAAACAGCAAGGTAAATCACCAATGTAAGGGAAGAAGACCCACATCCCTTAAAATGTATCTCAGCTCTACCCCTAGGCAAGTGCAGCACTCACATCACCAATCCCAGTGCTAGACAACAAACCAATCACAAACACTAGACTCAGTCCCGTCCAAATTAGATGAGGACTTGGGGGGACACAGGACAAACCAATGCATTCCATTCCTGTCCCCCCAAGGACTCATGTATATCCTTTATACAAAAGACATTTTGTCCATTTTCAGGAGTTGCCACAATCCTAACAGTCTCAGCAATGAGTGAAAAGTCCAAGTCCCAAATCTCCTCCAAGATCTATGGCAAGCTCTTATTTATAACCCCTTGTTCAAGTGAAAACAAGGTTAAGCACTTTCATCATATAAAGGCACAAGATAAATATTACCATTCCAAAAGTTACAAACGGGAATACAAAGCATTGGAACCAAAGCAATTCCAAAATCCAGCAGGGCAAACATTAGGTACTGGAGTTCTCCACTCAGCATCTGAAGCAGTCTGTTTGCAAGCTCCAAAAGGCTTGAGTGATTCCACCCCCACATCACTTTCAGGGGTTTTAACTTTCATAGCTTTCCTTGGATGTTCCTTGGCTTCATGCTTACCTCTTTACACATTGCCCTCTGGAGGCGTGGTGGAAGCTGCCTTAGCTTTAGAATCTGTATATTTTCCTTGCACCTAAAACCAGTGCCATGTGAATGCTGCCAAGGTTCACTGCCAACTGGAGTAGTAGCCAGGATTTCCTCTCTCTTGGCTGTAGGAGTCTACTGCCTGGATTGCTGAGCTCTCTGAACATGATTGTGAGGAACAGCTTCTCTATGCTGCCACCATTCTGGAATCTGGCACAGTCATTACCATTTTGAAACCTCCTGTGGCTTCAGTAACCTCTCTAGAACATGACACTCTGTGGCTTTTTTCTCCAAGGAAACTCTTTCACCTTTGCCAGCACAAGGCTGCAGAGGGTGGAGGCCTGCTGCTTTCTGGGATGCCCCCAGGCCATCATCTTATTTCTCTGTTCCTTCTCAGCAATCAAGGTCTCAGCTTTGTCTTTAAAGTCCACAGCTTTCTAGCCAAAATTTAAAACCACAAGGTTTTAAATCACCATGCTGGGCTCTTTGCTCTTGATTCCCAACATAAATCTGGCTAAAAGCCAGGCCACTGTTTCAACATTAGATTGCCTTCAGATTTCTTTCGCCAAACTAATTAGTCCTCCACTCTTAATCTCAGTCTCAGGCAAAGTCTCTGGCCACGGGGAGAATGCAGACAAACTTTCTGCCAAGCTGTAACACACATTGTGTGAAATCCAACAACCAATGCAGTCCTTCTTCCAAGCAGAAACCGCCCAAGCCTGGTTTTTACTGACAGGCTTTCTATCAGCCTTCTGGTCACCTGAACTTGGACCAGAATCTCCCGTAGAAAGCAGCCTAAGCTGTTCCAGCTCTATGCATTCAGATGACATCTCTGAACCTTTCCAAACTCTTCCCACAAACCATTTTCAAAGGCTCTTGAACAACATGGTCAAGAATAGTCACAGTAATGACCCTACTCCTCTGCTACCAAATTCTGTCTTAGTTACTTTTCACTCATTGCTAAGACAAAATACCTGATGCCCAAAATTAGGGAAGGAAAGGTTTATTTCTTACAATTTTGGGGGGGTTTCAGTCCATACTTAGTTGGCTCCAAGGCAGTGGGGCGTGGCAGGGCAGCCACTCATGGCCACCAAACAGCAAGGCAAACCAGTGAGAGAGAGCAGGAAGAGCAAGACAGGAAGACTCACATCCCTTACACTGTGCCTTAGCTCCACCCTGCGGTGGGTGCAGCACTCACATCACCAATCCCAGTGCTAGACAACAAACCAATCACAAATGCCAGAGTTAGCCCCATCCAAATTAGATGAGGCCTTGAGGGGACATAGGACAAACCAATGCAGACTTATAGTCAGGGTTTACAAGGAAAACAAGACAATACAGGACACATAATTTTTAATGTTATTTCATTATAGTCACTGAAACAGTCAAACACAAGAGAATGAGTACAGGAAATCTGCCCACACACTAAGACCCAAAGAATCCAGCTGAGGCCATGGATTCCACAGCAACGTCTGGCCTGAGTGCAGCTGAAACCCTATAGATCATGACAATGCACCCCCATGAGTGCCCACGACAGTTTCTCATGTAAGTCTGTTGCACGGATTTGCACTGTGAAGGCCCAAAGATCAGTGGTGGAAGCCAGCAAATCTATAAGGGATCTGCACTGGAGTCATGAAGCAATGAGAAAAGAAAGGACCAGAGCTCGCCCAAAAAGTACCTCAACCATCCTCTGTGACAATGAGGTCCTGAGCTCCTCTGATGATAACAGCTGAGTTCATATCAGGAAGCTTCTCCTGGATATTGAGTTGTACACATCTTCCCCTCTGGAGCCAGGAAGTGATGCTCAATGTAAGGACCAGAGCTTCCCTAGAGTAAACCACAGCTATTCTCAGTGACAACAAGATTCCAAGCTCCTCTGGCGATGAGAACAGCCAAGTTCATATCAGGAAAGAAGTTCAATAGGCTCCTCCAGGAGAATTCACAGCAACAGAAAAACCAACAACAGGAGTACCAACATCACTGCACTACTTTTTCCTCTCCAGTTCTTTTATGGTGTTGGCAACAATCATCAGGTGGGCCATCCATACCCAGCACCAAACTGATTCAGTTCAGCTGAGTGTTAAGTCAGTTGTCAGTCCTACACAGGACTTTTTATTTTACTGATGTTCATATTTTTTGATAAGATATAATTACTCTCCATCAGAAGAGTAGCTAACTCAGATTTTCTTCCATTCTGGAGGCATTCTCTTCATTTGGTTGATCATTTACTTTGCCATACAGAAGCTTTTGAATGCGATGCAGTCCTGCCTGTTACTTCCTGTCCCTTTGGGTGCTATTCAGAAAGCGTGTGTCTGTACCTATGGCTTCTGTGGCTTCCTACATGTTTTCCTCCATATTTTTCAAGTTTCTAGACTTAAAATCTAATCTTTGATCCATTTTGATGTTAGTACAGTGTGGGAAACAGGGATCTAATCTCTGTGTTTCTTATATTTATATCTGTGTTTCCACTGGCTTTTTAAAGCAAAAGTCACTTTTTTCACAATATGGTTTTGGTTCTTTTTGCAAAAACGACTTGGCTGGAGGTGCATGTGTTTGTTTCCGTGTTTTTTGTCCTTTTCCACTATGGCATATCTGTTGTATCAGCATTAAATGCATGTGTTTGTGTGTGTGTTTGTGTGTGTGTGTGTGTGTGTGTGTGTGTGTGTGTGTTTATTTCCACCCTCACATTGTAGTTTACTTTCCAAGAGAGTCATAAGATGCCCTCAGAATTATTCTTTCGGCTCTGGAATATTTCAGAATTGCTGGGTTTTGAATTTCCATGTAAATTCCAGGGTTCCTTTTTTCTATACTGGTGAAGAATTGTTTTATTTTACTAGATATTACATTCAATATTCAGATTGCTTTTGGAAATATGATCTTTTTAACATTTTAAATTCTGTTAATCCATGAACAATTGAGTTCTTTTCATTTCTAGTATATTTTAAACTTTTGTCTGTAATTTTAATATTTTATATTTTATTGGCACACATTTATAGCACATAGCAATTACCTTAATCTCAGGTTGTTGTGCAGCCATACGACATTTCTTTATTCTTTTATGTCAACTCTATGCCCACCTCCCTGCCCCTGTGTCTCTTTATTTTTTATTATTTTAAAGAGGATAAAGCAGAATAAAACCAACCAAAACAAACCAGTATAAGAGATACAGGACTTCAAAATATTATGAAATCAATAATGGTCCCCATAATGCTTTCAAAATAGCTGCAGATAACTTCTGACACAGTACAAATCAAGCAGAACAGAATAGAGTAGAAACAGTAAAAACAAAACAATGCATGCAGTAAAAGACTTCAAAACAAGTCAATAGTAAATCAAAATTGCTACGATAATGTATCTTGCCATCTTTGAAATAGCCATTCCTGACAACAGATTTGGCATAATCAAACAAAACAAAGGAGAATAAAACCTAACCCAACAGAACAATAGAAATGATATAAGACTTCCAAAACAAGAACATAGGGAGTCAACAATGGCTGAAACCCTCAAAAGGAGATTCCTCCCTAGATGTCAAACCATGTACCACTATCCTCTGAACCTATGATCAGACCTGGCCCTAGACATTCAATGTTAGTGAAACAACAAAGCACCACAGGCATCCAATTACATTTCACCTCAGTAGCTATCATCACAGCCTGTGTTTCTCCAGATAAGCTGGTCACTTACAGTGTGAGTGGTGGTTGGTACTTCTTGTTTGCCAGCCCACACACCAGAAGGGTTGGAGGTCTGATTGTTCCCGTCTGGCAGTGGCCTGCACATGGCACTGGTTCCCAGACTGGGCTTGCTTGCTGGCATGACTTTGTTCTCTCTACTCCTGGTCCATGAATGGCACTGACTCACAGGGAGAAGATGGAGTCTGGCTGTTCCAGTCCAGCAGTGACCCGCACATGGCACTGGTTCACACCCTGGACTCGCTTGCTGGTGTAGACTTATTCTCTCTGCCCCTAGTCTGCAGATGATGCTGACTCACAGGGAGAGGCTGGGATCTGGCTGTTCCAGCCTGAGGGCAGCTCGCACTTGTTGCTGGTTCCCACACTAGGCTTGCTTGCTGATGTGGCCTTGTTCTCTCTACCCCTGGACTGCAAATCGTCTCTGCATCTCTTCAACCTCTTCTCTTATGTAAGTATATCTGATTTCATCTATTGGACTTAGCTTTGATTACTACTTGTTATTGTAGAAATTTTAGTTTCATCATCAGCTCATTTACTTATGCTCATTCTATTTTTATAACACAGACTGTTACAACAATAAACTTCTTTCACTGTATTTTTATCGTGTCCTTTACATTCTGGTATATTACATTCCCACTGCATTTAATTACAGGAACTTTTAAGTTTTTCATTTTAAACATTCAATGACCTATTGATTATTGGAAAGTGTATTTTTTCAATCACTGTGCTGACCTTGTTTCTGTGGTTTCTTTCCTCTTGCTTTACAGATTTACTATATTATGATATTACAAGATATGTGAGCCTTATAATTTTTTAATTTAAATGATAATATTTTATGGGCTTAAAATATCTCTTTTGGAGAAATTTCCATGGGATGTAAAGAGGTTGTGTACTGCTCTGTTTTTAAATGAAAATCTCTGTAGGATTTCTTCATTCCACTTGAATTGTCTCTGCTTTTTTGTTGATTTTGTTATTGTTCTTAGTAACTGATCATATATTTGCAGAGCAGGATATTGAAGACATCTGTGCTTATTGCTTTGAATTCTATGTGATCTCTTACATATGTGTGTGTTGAAGTAGAAGATCACTGGGAATAGAGAGTGAAAAGCTATTGTGTGAAGGTCTTTTAATAAGTGGGTTTGTCACTGTGATGTGTCTCAGACTGTGGGTTTCAGCATGAAAGCCTGCAGTCAGCTGCTTGCTGTTCAGCTTTGGTATTAGACTGAATTATTAGCACTGTTTTAAAGACAAAAGAGCTACTAGTAATGTCAATATCCAAAGAACAAGTTATTACATTCAACTACATTAGCTAGAAATATTATAGGCAGTCAGAAATATTATAGGCGAGACCCCAGAGGGAGCCAGTGTGGAAGATGAGAACACATTACAACTGCATGGAGATGCATTCCTTGAAGGGCAGACCTCAAGACAAGAGATACAAGGAGTACAATTACACACTTCTCCTAGGCACAAACACTAATGATTGATACTCTAAACAGGCATCAATCACCTGGGTGCTGGGCCACTAAGAGTCCCTGATCAACACCCTCCAGGAAAGTTTCTTGTTCTTTCCATGTACATTTGCTATGTGACTTGTTTCCCCATTGCATAATTATTATCTAAGTAACTATGCTTTTTATCTTACTGGTTGATCACAATTTTGCCACACCTTGCATCTTGATTTTTCTCACTAAACCTTCCCCTGTGAAGTGAGGTTTGGCCACCCACTCATGACCCCTCCTGTCTCTCTTAGACAGGAGCTTCCTCTCCCCCACTAATCATCTCCTGCTCTTAACTGCCATTGTTCCTTAGAATTCATTCATGCATTGCACATCTAGCAAGCTGGGAGTTACACTATCTCCCTTGCATTATTTCAATTACTTGGAGGCTGTATTTCATCCTCATATCAACATCATATATCAATATGTAATTTAAAATATCTTTGAAAAATTCCCCAACTGTTTCCTATCCAGCAACTGAAAGAGACAGTACCAAACTTGGTCAGACAAGGGGGAAAATAAATTAATAAGAAGATTAATTAATAAGAATTTCTATGGATAAGAAAAAAGGAGGGAAGGGATATTTGAGAGGCTATTGTTGCAGGAAACTTCCCAAGCCAAGCCAAACCAAACCAAACCGAATGGAAGACTCTTTGCACCAAGGAGATAAGAAGGCAACATTCTGGTGGAGTGCACACCAATGAACTGTTCCAGAGATAATTTCTTCCAAGCAAGCATGCCTAATCAGAAAGGAGTTTAGTCTGTATAGAATTAGAAGTGGCAGATACAAAGCAAGTGACAAAACATTACCTGATTGTTTACACACATTGAATTATATATTGCCAGACAGGCTAGTTTTGAAACAATAGAAACATTTCAGGAACCAGGGGAAGGGCTCTTACAGAATAAGTATACTTAAGGGCTTCGCCATAATAGACGAATTGTTCTGGAGAGAGACCCTTGACTGAATGAGAGTGGTTAAGGACATAACCATAATATAAGAATGTTCCCAGAGAGCTTTTACTGAAGGAGCACAGGTCAGCCCAAGGTACCTTAAGGTATAGACAGTTACTCTGATTTACTGCTTATCTGCAGCTGGGCTTAGGACACTGTCAGGGTTAATGAAATTTAGCAGAAACAGTACAACAGCTGCCTGGTCAGAGGTCTCTAATTGATCATGAAATATCTATAAATTTGCCATCTCATGAATGCATTTCTACATTATAACTGTGTCCCAACACTGTGAGTAGAGAAGGATTTAAAAAGAGAAAGGAAGGGAATACATATGGAAAATGAGGAAAAATATGGGGAGATTTAACTCAATTAATAAACTAGCCCATGTGTGTACCTGTGGAACGCTATGTAGGGGAAGGCATGTGCAGGCAGAGAAAGACCTTGTTAGGTTTCCAGGCTAATCCGGACTAGGATTTTTCCCTTTAATGGAAGAAACAATAACACAGGGAGGGGTGAATAACAGAGCACTGACAGCCAGGCAGGTGACACAGCCAGGTTATCCACCCTTCCCCAACTCCACTAAAATGTAATGGAGTTGAAAATGTTGATATAGTGGAAGGAAACCCCTAACCTACTACATTTCCAGTATGAGTTCATGCTCTCTAAAATCAAATAATGAATTTTAGGAACAATGGAGGTTAAGAGCAGAATATATTTATTGAGAGAAAGAAAGCTTCTCTCTGGGAGAGAGACAGAAGGGGTCCCGAGTGGGTTGCCCAAGGCTCTGTCTTTTCTAGGGACTTTCATAGAGCAAAACCATGAGGTGAGATGGGTCCAAGATGGCGAAAATATGGGAACTGATAAGGCAGGCAGGCATGAGGTGCAACAAAAGTATGGTCAACCAATATGATTAATTGTTCAGGTAAAATTGAACCAAACCAGGGACAAATGGGGAAGTGAGTCATGTAGTAAGTGTGCATGCTTAAAGGACAGTAACTCTTTCTATAGGGGGTTGGGATGGTGACTCCTGGCTTCCTCAATGTGATCCATACCTATTTAGAATATCAATTCCTGATGTTTATACTTAGGGTGTGGTTGCATTTGTTTTGTCTTCGTCTTGAGATCTGGCCCTAAGCAGAGATGACTGTCTCCTCTAAAGTTGTAAGGTAGCTGATATATCTGTACTGGTTTCTTTGGGGACCCAGCCCTGTCTGACTGCCTATAATATTTCTCACTAACTAACCTGCCTGTAACGATGTAAGGGGATAACATATCTCTTATTTAATGTATGTATATATGCTTTTTTATCCCTCTAGGGTCAATATATTCCTGCACTGTATGCTTCATCACTAACTCCAACTTCTATGTCAATTTCCTCCTAACCAAACTATGAATTCCAGAGCTAAGACTCTGATAAGGACAAGTTGGCCCACCTAGGAATGTGTACGTAGACAGTACAACCCCAGGTTAGGACTTCAGGGCCTGGCATCCATCAGTGACTGTGCAAAGAACCAATTAGGTTGTGGCAAGTTTCAGGTGTGGAGCTGGAAGAAAGGGTCTCAACCATTCGGGATAAAGGAAGCAGAGGACAAAGGTCCAGAGGTATAAACCTTTTCTAAGTCCCCTACCAACAGCTCATGGGGAAGCTTTCTGTCCTCTGCTTTCCTTTTTTCTTGCAAATAAAATGGTTTTGTTTTCCTTTTAAACTTGGTTCCCTTAATTCCTTGTGGCTGAGTTTAAGATCCCAATGAGCTGCTCAAATAGCAAAGGTACAGTGCACAGCCCTGCATGCAGCAGTTAGGAAACCACATGAAACCACCCTTGCCATGAGAGAATATGACAGAACAAGGTGACACTGTACAGTAACCAAAGCAATAGCAGTAATTCTAGCACAATCACATACATACACACAGAGCAATTATTCCCCCTTGTGGGGCCACACCTGACACTTCAATACTTTGCTTTTGGGAATGAGGGTGAGAGGAAAACAAAGTATCTGCATAATTTGTGTGGAGATCTAATCACAAACTCAAGCTTTCTAAATACCCAACACTTGCTCCTGAATGCATGGATGTCCCATGCCCCTGTGCTGTTCAGTTTAACCTGAATGCCTTGGATAGAGCATAGATTACATTGTGCTGATATAATAACATAATATAAATGCTTTCTACCCCAAGTAATGAAGAAAATAATTTAGTTCTGATTTAATTAAAATTAAAGTATTTTTTCTATTTAAATTTTGTCTACCAAGTCATACATTTTATTGATGGATTTGCCAACAAAAACAAATAGGATATATTTTCTAAATCATAAAAATACATATAAATTTGTTTTTATTTGTTTTATATTATTTTGTTTTCTTTGAATTCATTGTGTGTGAAGATACGGGCAACTATTTTGAAGAAAACAAGAGGTATTATGGTAGCTACTGTTGATATCCTGTTGTTTTGTTTTGAAGTCCTGTGTTGCTTGCTTTGGTTTGCTCTGATCTGCTTTGTTCTGTTTTGTTTTGTTTTATTCTCTTTAAAATAAAAAAAAATGAGTAAAGGTAAAAACCATGTCTTATGTAAAGAACTAAAGAATGGAAAGTGAAGACTGAAAAGGGCTCAAAAGTATGAGAAATTACCAGGACATTAATGAGATGATAGAAGCCCCCTAACAACATATTAAACAATAAATATTTATTAAGTTCTTAACTCTAATCACAAAGAAATACAACCAGAAACATCTACAAATATAGATTCTAGAAAACACAGATACTGAAAATAAAGTAAATAAATATTTGTAGCAATACTGATGTAGTACAAGGCATTATTTTTTCATTTACGTGGAAATTTGAGAAATATAATACAATTTAAAATACTTGGATGAAATAATTGAAAGTCTTAAATTATTAGAACATTGATAAATCTTAATTCTTAAGACAGAGATATTGTACTTTAGACAATGAAAATAATGAAATTTGTTTCATGGGAAAAAGCACTTAAATTCCTAAAAATATATAATTTTTATAATCACCTGTTTAGAGTAAAACAAGCAGTATAACTAGTGATAGATAAGTTTTAATAAAATGTCTTACTTGCAAGTATACATTATAAAATAACCCTAACATTTCAAAGAGAAATTTTAAATTGACATTATAAATATAGAGAAAACTTGTTTCTTAAAATAAGGAGATTTGGAACCTGCTTCTTGAACTAAACTTAGGGAATGCCACATATTCTAAATTCATTGTCAAATCTTTCCTTTGAAACATTTTTATGTTAAAAAGGATAACAAATGATGCAAGCACAACAGTCATTATTTTATTTTTAAAGAAAAGTGAAAATCTGAAGATATCAGGAGAAAGGCAGAGAAACAGGTGGCTGAGACTTCTTGTCATGTCACAGAAAGGAGAAACTTTAAATAGTTCACCAGACCAGACCTAGCAGGTATTACCACATACAGACTTTAAATTGGTAAAATCACAACATTTCATGTTCAAAGCTCTTCAGAATAAGTGTCACAGTTTTGCTCATATTCTGAATACAGGTTAATCTTAAATGCTTACATAACACAGAGATTTTTAACTATTAAACTTTAAAGTAAGTAAAGAAAGTAACAAAAATTATACAAGGAAAAATAGGAATTATGTTAAATACATACAGACATATGCTCATAACCACTGACCCTGAAAAATTTGCACGAAATGGTCAACAAAGAATACCATGTTTTTCTTTTCTTTAATAATTACTTTCCAAATTCTCTTTAGCATTAAGATACATCACTTTCTTATAACCTAAATCTACTACATATAATACTTTTATCAGAATTCAAAATCAGGAAGGGCTGCTTTGCTTTTTTTTACTTTTGTTTGTAAATTACATAGAATAAAAGATATTTGTAAAACATAAAAGATTTCTATTGACAAATGGAAGGAAGGAAGCAGGGAGAAAGAGAGGCAGAAAGGAGGGAGGGTAGAGAGGAAGGAGGATAGCAAGGGACAGAACAAGTGGGAGATAGGAGAGATGCAGGAAACATGAAAGAAGGAATAAAAGAAGGGATGAACAAAGAAATATTGTAGCAGCATAAGAACGGAGTAGAGAGTAGATAGGATCAGTTAGAAAGGGGATGAGTTCATATTATATTTTCAAGATTCAGAATTTGATAATACACTGAAAAACATAATGTTATACATTGAAAATATTCTCTCAGTTACAGCTGTGGATAGGAGAAGTTCCATTTACACATAGGCTACATGAGCCTACAATGAAACTTCTAATAGCCTTTTTAAAAAAAGTGTTCAGCTAAACAACAAAATCATAATTTTCTGTGAAATTTTCACAAGTTTGAATTCACATTCATTCAAGTAGTCTAAACGCCAAAGTCAAGTCCCTTCCAAGAAGATGGGAACCCATGAAATTGCTCACTGTGTGCAAGTGTGGGAGCTGATCTAACCCGACAAGCATGCAGGATCCCAGCGACACATGGAACCATGGCTAAAGCCAAATATGGGCAGATGCGGAAACCAGGCAGCCTGCGATTGAGAGACCTCACTTTACTCTCAAAGTCTTCTCGTCACTAACATGTATGAGAATAAATAATATAATCACCTCGTTCAAATACATGCACTCCTGATAGGATTTGTCTAAAGGTATCAACAGTAATCTGAAGAAGAGTTCTAGTTGATATGGTAAACACCATGCAAGAAGTTATGAAAAGTATTCTGTATAATAACGGAAATACACTTGCATACACACATGCACACATGTATTCACACACAAAATCAGACACCTACAATCCTACAAGTGAATCATCACTAGAGTTACTGCAGATTAAGAAGGAATTTTGAACTTGAAACTGAAACAGTAGAACTTATCTAAACAAATAATGTGAAGAAAATGGAATTAATAAGAGTATACAGTAACTACAGGATACTATGAAATAATCTGATATAAGAAGCAATGGAAGAGGAAAAATGTGAGGCTATAATGGTTAGTACCTTTTTAACAATAAGAAACTTAAGAAGCCATTGGCTATGCAGTTTAAAGCATCCTGGAAAGGTAACTCTGAAGGAGGCTTCCGTCTGTGCAGAGAAAGAAACAATAAACATAAAAATTCAAAATTAAATGTGACCAATACTGTATATTATAATTTCAATTACTTTAAAGTACTAAAGGAAAATTATACTATTGTGTTATGACTTTTAGCCACATGTAATAATAACATTTATGAGAAAAATAACAAAGATTCGGGGAAAATGCATCAATATTAGTCAAAGTTTCTTATGTTGCAGGTTGTTTAATGAGGGCTGGCTATTTAGCTTAATTGTATAGTGCATGTTCATTGTTTTCCATGACCTGGGTTCAATCCCCAACACCAAAAAAGAAAAATTATTTTATGTATCATTTTAGGTGACCCTAATATATTATGAATATTAAAATCTAAGGTCATTACTGCATGGAAGGAAACAAATATATCAAGAATAAAATAAGGATACAACCAAGTCCTCACAAAAATTAAAATGGAAAGTAAAATATATTAAAAATGTTTTCTGTTAATGAATTTGATGAATGAAAAGCAAACTTCTTTAAAGGTACATTAGAAGAAAAAGGTAATAGTAATTACTCTTACTATTTACTCTGTCTTAGTAATTACCTTCTTGTTTTTGCAGTATCAGGGATTGAACTCACAACCTTGCACCTGCCAGGCAGGCAGTTAGGCCACTGAGCCAAACTCCCAGTCCTAGTTTTATGAGGCAGTGTCACACTATGTAGTTTAGGCCGGCCTTGCTCATGTAGCTCGAACTCACAATGCTCCTCCTACCTCAGCCTCCGGAGTGCTGGGATTAAAGGCACGTGCCACCATGCCCAGCTTCAGTAATTACCTACTTAATAAGTGGAAGTATTTCATGAGAAGCATTCATATGGATTAAATCTTGGTAATGGTTTTTCCTTTGTAAAACAAATTCTCATCTTTCCTTCACAGGGGAGTGATGGAGAGCAGACTGGATGAACTCTCTTTTCATGTGAAAGAAGCTGAAAGTGGGGGATAAGGGCAGAAACAGAGGAGATCCTGGACACTGGATTACTTGCCCCAAACAGCCAAACCCAAAATAATCTGAGCAATGGGAGAAGTATGAAATAGCAATGAACTCCTGTCACAGCCATGAATATTATTTTATGTTGAGCGAGTCTATTCCTGAAATTCTATTGCCCTACGAAAACTGTTTCCTAGTACAATTACCTGCCTGTCACCATCCTCCATCTGATGTTTTCTTTCCAATGACCTCTGTTTTAGTAAATATAACAGCAGTATCATTGTTTATCCATTAATTATTAGGAAGCAAAAACAGGTGTTCATATCTTGCTGTACAGCATTGTGGTTTTTTTAAAAAATCATATTTGTATTACATAGTGTTATAGGCAACTGAGTTAGACAGAAATATTACAGGCAGTCAGACAGGGCTAAGCCCTCAAAGGAACCAGTGCAGAGGACCAGATATCTTGTGACCTTGGAAGAGATACACACCTCTTGCTGTGCGCCAGATCTCAAGACAAAAGGCAAAACAAATACAACCACACCCTAAGTATAAGCATTAGGGATTAGGGATGGATCATCTTGAGAAGCCAGGAATTACCATCCCAATCCCCTAATCCGTAAGAATGCACTTACTACGTGACTCGCTTCCCCATTTGTCCATGATTTGGTCAATCTTACCTAAACAATTAATCTTATTGGTTGACCACAGTTCTGTCCCACCTCAAGCCCATCTGCCTTGCGAATTCCCAGTTTTCCCCATCATGGTTTTACACTATAAAAATCACTAAAAAAGACAAAGTCTTTGGCAACCCACTCGGGACCCTTTCTGTCTCTCTCTGACTGAAGCTTTCTTTCTCTCAATAAACATATTCTGCTCTTACCCTCCGTTGTTCCTAAAATTCATTCTTCGATTTTAGAGAACACGAACTCACGCCGGACATATAGTAGGTTGGGAGTTTCATTCCCCTATATCATTTGGAGGTCTGGGATTGTTTTTCCTATATCATTTGGAGGTCTCCAACTGAGATCATTTTCCTATATCATTTGGAGGTCTTCCACTGAGATCATACCCTATATCAGTAGTACATTGACTTTGACACCACGAAATAGAGTGTGATATCTTTAATTATTTCTGAGAAACAACTTCCATTATATGAGCTGAGTAGTTATATAAAAAATAATTGGGCAAAAACGAATAGTTCAAATGTTTCTTAAGTCCAGTAGATTGTATTATGCATATTTAATTCAATAACATGATACAAATGGTTTCTACCCTATGTAATAAAGAACATAATATATCTCAGATTCTATTGACAGGTTTGACACCAAAAACCTATAGTATAAATTTTCTAATTCTTACATATACATAAAAATGAATGTAAGAAGGCTGAGGATATAGCTCAGGGGCACAAGTGGCTGCCTGGCAAGTGTGAGGTCATGAGTTTGATTCTCAGTACCAAAAAAAAAAAAAAGAAAGAAAGAAAAGAAAAAGAAAAAGAAAAAAAAGAATGTAAGGAAGAAACCACATTTAATCAATGTAACTGAAAAAAGAAAAAAGTGGGTAAATGTATGAAATTATGAATACTTTTATGTTTTGAGGGATGAGCCCAAACAATATTTTGAATATTAAGTATATTAACTATTAACTAAATTGCAAAGAAAAACAATCAGAAACATACAAATACAGCATCTATAAAATATAGTTACAAAGAAATAATAAATGATATTTTTCTATAATATTGATGTAGGATAATACATGATTTTGTCACTAATTCAGAAACATGAGCAATATAGTACAATGTAAAATATTTAAATAAATTCATTAAAAGTTTTGAATTAGTAAAACACTTATAAATCTCACTCTTAAAGTAGAGTTGTTGTATTTTACTTTGGATATCCAAAATACCAAATATAATTATAAAACATTAGCATAAAATTCAAAATA
>RJWM01022377.1:0-33890 GCA_004363535.1 Dasyprocta punctata | reverse complement strand
AAAAAAAAAAAAAAAAAAAAAAAAAAAAAAAAAAAAAAAAAAAAAAAAAAAAAAAAAAAAAAAAAAAAAAAAAAAAAAAAAAAAGATGGCTGTTGTATAGGAGAACACTATTTGAAATGAGAAAAGTAATTTAACTCTTGTTTGTCTACTTAAATTTTCAATTGCTTGTATAACTCATTTGAAAGTGGTTCTGTATTTTATTTATAAACTTTGTTTCTTAAGAAAATCAGGTTTAGAAAACAAAACCAGTATCTAAAAATATTGAAAGTAACATGTGCAGAACACATAAAATATGCCTTAATTACTTTAATATTAAAATAATATTATGTGAATCCCATCGGTAGTGAGTAATTAAACATACTTTGTCATATGAACATTCTTTTTAAAAATACCACTGTGGGGCCAGGTATAGTGGTGCACACACATAATCCCAGCACTTACGAGGCTGAGGCAGGAGGACATTTGTAAGTTCAAGGCCAGTCTGGTCTACCTAGTGAGTTGAAGGCCAGCCTGAACTATATAGCGAGACCCTGTTTCAAACAAACAAAACAAAACAAGAAGCATTATATTCTTTTAGACATGTTATTTAAGGAAATTAAAAACAGAGAACTAAGACATAATCCCAAATGTTGCAATTTACCAAAATGAATAATATTTGTCAGGTAAGATCTGAAAACTTAAAGATGAAATTATAAAAACCATACACATATACAAGGGAAGAAAGTCCTGAGAGATAGGAAAAAAAGAGGAGAGAAATTTATTATCTCAAATTTTGCCATTGTTAACATCCTTTCCTTTTAAATCCTTAATTTTATACAATACTTAACAATGAATTATTTTATTCAGTTGGCAAACATATACTATAGTACCAGTGAAAAAGAAACGTGGGAGATAGATATTGTATTCAACAGTAGCTAAACTCTGGCTTCATAGTATCTCTTATCATACGTTTGACTCAAGATAAGACCTGGTAAATTTACATTTAAGATTTGTCAGTCTTCATGGAACTTCAAATGACTAGCAGAGAATTCCAAGAGAACTGGTAATGCTAAATATCTCCCCCAGTCTTTTTAAACTATTCTGCTAAACAAATGATTTTTCTCTAAAATATATTTGAAAGACTACAAAGCTTGAAGTGTATCATGGTTTCTACTCCTTTTCTCAGAAAGGATACCAGAATATAGTGTTACAAAACAATTTTTGTCAGATTAAGAAGTAATTAAAAGATTAAAATAAAAGGCTAAAATAGAAAAGACTAAAACTTTCTAGGCTTGATATTAACTTTTAGTTTGCAGTTTGTTCAAAAATATTTAAAATATATGGCAGATATATAGACTTTTTAAATAGAATGAGCTGAAATCATAATATTGATTAAATTACAAATTATGTTAGAATAAATAATCTATTGGCATGGATAGCAATGAAAACCAAACATTAATAATCAAATCCAGTATCTGAAAATTGACGCTTTTATTTTATCAAAAAATTTCATTCAAATATTTCATGATAAACAGAATTATTCTCATTTTAAAATGAAGGATTTATAAAATAGAAGTTTTATGATTTTATTTTTACATATTACTAAATTTGAAAGTACTAAGAAAAATTAGAACAGGTAATTTTAACTACCAAAATACCTTCAGTGCTACAATTAAAACTCAATTTTCAGTATTAATTTCTACCTTAAACTGCAGGTAATTGTTTTTCTATTCACTCATGTGAATAAACGTGCAGCTGACAGAATATTTATTATTGGATGTATAAGATAAACCTTTAGCCATCTGTTAAAATAGTCTGCCTATATTTTAATGAAAATATTGTATTAACTGGCAAAATTTCTCCATTTCCAGGAGTAAAGGACACAAGAAACTTCTATTGTTCAAGCTGACTGGGCTGCCAGATAGAAACCTCATCAGTCACTGAATCGCCCTTGAGCGGCACATTTATGATATTTGTAAAGAGTCTGTTTGCACCTGAAAATGTTCTTTCATTTAAGAAATACACACTTGAAGTAGACACATTTTCTCTCTCTTGTATTCTCAGACAAAAAAAAAAAAAAAAGGAAAGAAAAAATATTTTTCTGTACTGCCTTTCTTTGTTTTCTAGAAGCACATTCAATAAACTATTCTGTCAAGAGAAAGAGCAAAGGGCTCAATTCAATAAAAAATTGCAGCGATTATGCTATGCAATTTCGCTCTGGCTGCTTTATTGCAATTTGCTGTTCAAGTGGACACTGCTGTGCTTCCAACTCTAGAGGGGAAAAAGCCCCATCAACTGCCGCAAGGTCATTTTCTACCGGAAAGACACCGGTCCTATTCAAGAGCACGTCACATGTGAGATTTCCTGCAGTCCTTTATCATAAACCAAAGTCATGACTTCATATAGCATAGAGCATCCACAATGGATCAATATCAAGTGATATTTTACCTAGATAATAGAGTCAGAGATAATCCTTTCATTTTGCATAAGAAACTAGAGTTCTTTCAGGCCTCAATGATACATTTAATTACTGCTTGTTAAAATTAGTATATCTTACTAGTTCTTGATTACAGTCCCAACTTAGAGTCATTCCAAGGGATGTATGAAACTAGGGAGCTGCTCAGCCTTGGAAAGATGATTCTATGTGTTGAAAAATATGTGCTTCCAGAATTGATTCAGTTCTAATTAACTTACTTAGGAAAGTTCTCCACAAACATTTTTGTGCATGTGTTACAAGTTACAGCATAGTTGTAGGTGCTATGGGCCAGTATAAAATATTTTTTAGGATACTTTGTGTTCTTTTTATTCATGTTCAGTTTTTAAAAATGGGGTGTGCATTTTACACTTACAACATATATCAATTCAGACTAAATATATTTAAAGTGCTCAACAGCACTACACATCTGGATAGTACTTCTCTGGATTCTTACAGGTAAAGGTAGACATGGGAAAATGTCAAAATATTATAGATCACCCCACGATCTCTAAAATGCTATTGAAAGTGAAAAGAGGAATGAAAGGGCTGGGGAGTTTGGCTCAGCGGCTTAAGTGCCTGCCCTGGCAAGCACAAGGTTGTGAGTTCAATCCCCAGTGCCGCAAAAAAAAAAAAAAAAAAGAAAAGAAAAGAGGAATGAAGTTCACCTGGTAGCTCTGAATATGTCTCAAGGATCCAGGACAGTTCATAAATGGATTTATTCTTCTGTGATTAGGATAGGGCCATAGTTTCAACAGCAAAGCTTCCGGTCATTCAAATACTAGCGAAGGAAAAAACTAATGTGCTATGAGGTATTGTGGTGCTGAACTGCGATGTTCAATAGGTCAGGTATGCTCAATGCATTTTCAACTTGCTACTGCAGCTCAGCATTGCAGGAGAGAACCATATCATATATTGTTCCCCAGGAAATAGATCAAAATTCAAAATATTGTGTCTACTTTTTTTGCATCACTTTTCATAGCATAGTAAAGTGGTAAAATCATTAAGTCAAACCATCATAATTCAGGGAATCTCTTTACTGAAGAAGAGATACTAAAAATGCAAAATTAATAGGTCTTTGGAGGCAAAGTAAAATTTTACTCTCAAAGAGATTTTGATTCTGTGAAGGCAGAAAAGTGAGGTCACCACGAACAGATTGGAAATGGCAGGAAAGGAAAATCACTCCAAGTGGGGCAAAAATAAAAGTATTAACAGTTGGGTTCTATTGAACTTTTGTAAAATGTTTAATGTTAATTTATGAAAAACACTATAGTAAGTACAAAAAAGATAAAGAGGAAAAACTCAAACCATATCTCTACAGAAAACCAACAAGTCACAAAGGAAGGCAGCAAGAAAAGAGAAAAAGAACTGAAAAACACCATGAAGACAAAAATAATAATATTAATTCCCTACCTATCAGTAGTTGTCATAGACATAAGTGAATTAAATTCTCCAATAAGAAGCATAATAGCAGCATAGATTAAAAAGAAACAAGACCCAACTGCATGCTGTGTGTAATAATTCTCTCAAAACCATAATTTCAATGTTGGACAGATGATCCAGAGAGAAAATCAGTAAGGAAACAGTTTTGAACCACACTACAGGCTACATGGACCAAGCAGACCACACACGCCTGTAATTCAACAGCAGTGAAATCTATATTTTTTGCATGCATACATATATGGAACACCTTTTATAATAGATCACAAAGCAAGTTTTAACAAATTTACAGACTAAAATCATAACATATATTTTGTGAACCCTGTAGCATGAAACTAGAAATCAATAACAAAGAATACGGGAAGATTCACAAATATGTGAAAATTAGACAGCATATTCCTAAACAATCAACAGTCTAAGAAGAAATAGCAAAGGAAATAGAAATTTAATGAATACAAATGAAAATAGAAGCCCTTTGTATCAAACCTTTAGGCAATAAAGGAAGTTCTGAGAAAGAATTTTATGTCAATGAATCATATATTTTAAAAATATTAAATAAAAAAGAAATTAATGTTTTACTTCCAGGAAACAAGCAGAAAAAAATAAGCTCTAAGTTAGTTAAAGAACAATAAAGGACACAACAGAAACAAGTAGAATAGAGAAGTTCAAATAGTAGAACAGATGAACAGAGCTGTCTTTTGAAAAGATAAATAAAATTAGAAGACTTTAAGTAGACTAAGAAAAAACAGAAACTCAAAATCACAATTAAAATAGGAGACATTACAACTGACCATAAGAGATAACCTTGGATATAAATACAAACATTACTAAGGCAAGTACAAATAAATATATTCCAAATATTTAGATAATCTAGAACAAATGGATAAATTAAAAAAAATCATACAACCTATTAACCACGATTCACAAAGAAATAGAAAATCTGATCAGACCAATAGTAAGTAAAGAGATTGAGTTAGAAATAATAAAAGTTGTTATAATAATAAAACCTATAACCACATACTTCACTGCTGAGTTACATAAAATATTAAAAAAAATCAATCATGCTCAAATTCTTACAAAAGAAACTAAAGAAGATAGAATACCTCCACACTCATTTTATGAGATCAGAATTAAACTGATACTAAATCAAATTGCCATTACAAAAAAGAAAAATAAGACCATTATTCCTCAAAATCCTCAACAAAATGCTAGCAAGTTGAAATCAACAGTGAATAAAAGAATAACTTATTATTGTTAAATGCTTATCTTTGAAATGCAAAGATTGTTCAACATATGCAAATTAATAAATGTAATAAATTGCATTAACAGAATAAAGACCAGAAACTATATGATTATTTTCATTGGTTCAGAAAAGGTACTGAAAAATTCAATTTCCCTTTATGTTAAGGACTCTTAACAAATAAGGCATAGAAAGTACATTTCCTAACATAAAAACAGTACTTGTCAGCTTATTATTAACATTATATTCAAAGGTAAAAAGATAAAAATTTTACATCTAAAATCAGAAACAAAGCAAAAGTACACACCTTTGCCACTTCTATTCAACATAATTTTTGAAGTTCGAGGCAGAGTAATTAGATAAGAAAAAGAAACATAAAACATACAAATCAGAAGGGAATAAATCAAGTTATATTTGTTCACAAATAACGTAACATTAGAAAATACTAAGGACTCTATATGTAGAGTACAAAATGAACATACAAAAATTAGTTGTATTCCTAGATGCTAGCAACAAATTCTCAAAAACAGAAATCAAGGAAATCCTATTTATAATGGCATAAAATACTACATTAGTCTCATTGCAGGAACAAAATACATGACATTGTGACTCAAAGCTTCAGAGGTTTCAGTCCATGGTTGGCTGGCTCCAAGGTAAAGCATCATGGTAGAAGGGTATGGTGGAGGAAAGCTGCTCAACTCATCATGGGCAGCAAGCATACTACTATGGGAAGAGCCTGAGAGGAAGAGGGAAGGGACCGGATATAATCCTTAATGTCATAAAACCACCACCAGTTCCCTCCAGGTAAGCTACACCTCATAATAGCTCATTCAGCACCTAACTCATTGAGTGCCTAACTAGGTACTAAAATTAGGACCTTCATGGTCCAGGATCATCTCCTGGTTTTTCTTAATAGTTTCATGTTGACATTGAAGATTTACTAGCAAAAGTCCACCCCTTGTCAAATTAACATCTAATGACATTTTCTTAACGCTTAATATCCAAAGAAATATGACAATATCATTATTCCACCTAACATGATGTAACTATCTTGGGGACAATTGAAAATATACTAATCCCTTCCCTAAATCTCAACAATCCCAGCACTGCTCAAAAGTTCAAGTCTGAAGTCTTCTATGAGACTCAAATGAACTCATAGTTGTCAAAATTTCCCAACTATATGCTTCCCAGATAAAATAGCACACAATACAAATTTCCATGCCCAAAAGAGAAATAAAGAAAAGAATCAGGCAAGCAAGACAAAAATGCAATGGACTAGTGGGTATATCCTGTATAGCCAGCATCTAGAGCACATGATGGTTAGAAGTGAGTTCCAGGGCAACCTGTCCTTATGGCCTTACTGACTTAGTGTCAGCAGTAGGAAGGCCCATTCAGATCAAGACTACAGGAGCTTCTGAGTGCCTAAATGGTTGAGCATGGTAAATGAATCCTGGGGAACCAACTACCTAGGCAGCTCTTCCTGAGTAAAAGATCCAGGGGTTCTCTTCTTAAATGAGTTTTATATACCTGGATCTTTGTGACTGCAAAATGTGTGATCTTATTAATTCCCAAGATGCACCCAAACCATCTCTTTTTTGTTGTTGTTGTTTCAGTTAAAAGTACTGTACTTGGTTGTTTTTTTTTTGAATATGCTAATCACTTAAGCAACCACACCTAGTTTGGCCACAACTTTGCACATATTTCAGTAGTTTCAGTACATAATTAGCTAAATTTAGGGAGGTAGCATTATGGTAGAAAGGCATGATGGAGGAAAGCTGATCAACTCATGGTGTCCAGCAAGTGGTATAGGTTAGGAAGGGCTTGAGAAGAATGAGTCAGAGACCAGATAAAGTCCGAACATCATGACACCATGACCAACTTTCTGCAACAAAGCCTTACACCTAATAGCCCATTCAGCAATAAACTCACCTAGGGGAAGCTCACTGAAGAAGTTAGCACCCTATGATACCTCTCCAGGAACCTCTTAATCCAGTCAGGGTTGACAATCAAGATTGACTGGCACAGATATGCAGGAACAAATTTAACCATGAAGTTAAAAGACCTGTAGAGTTAACACTATAAAATGCTAATGAAAATTTGAAAATACACAACTATGTGGAAAGCTATCCTATAACCATAATATTCTAAAATATACACAATATTCTAAAAATGCATAATTTTCAAGTAATCTACAGATTTATTGAAATACCTATCAGAATAGAGAGGCTCCAAACTTTGCCCATTCAGGACCAAGGCCCTGGCACCATATGCCAGGGGCATGCTTGGGCTAGCCCCATGCTATGACTAGCCCCACACTCCAGTGGCTCTGAACTCTTTGCAGCCTGACACAAGGTCCCAGTGGTGCTACACTCTGGGGGCACACTCTGCCTAACTGCCTGGGTTCCAGAGGTTCTGAACCCCACCCAGCCAGGCATAAGGCCCAGGTGCCATACTCTGGGAGTGTGCCCTCACAAGCTGCACAGAAGATCTGAGCTCTGCCCAGCCCAGCATTCCAGAGCAACCCAACAATGTATGTCAAAGGAACACACAGCCAGCCTCACAGGCCACAGAACACAAGCCTCTGGCACCATAGTTTGGTGGTGTGCTGAGCTAACCATGGGGATAATGTAGGATTGAAGCTCTACCCAGAATAGTGTTCCAGTGCAATCCATCAGGAGGCTGCCAGGCCAGCCACACAGGTCCCAGTGGGAAATGACAGAACAAAAGAGCAAGATGCAGTCTCATTCTTCCAGCCCACCAAGAACAAACCCAAGAGACACTGAAATGGAAGGCACTGGAAATCACACAACTGAGCTTTCTGAAATGATAGCAATTGAAATAAACAAACAACTCCATGAAGTTATAGAGGAAATCAGTTCAAAAATAATCTCTCAGGTAAAAAATGAAATGACAAACATTTTGAAAGAAATGTTTTGTGTATCTAAAGAAGATCAAGATAAAAAAAATAGAAGAACATAAGAAAATGTTGGAAACTTTGAATGAACAATATAAGGG
Organism: Dasyprocta punctata; assembly: GCA_004363535.1. Taxonomy (NCBI): domain Eukaryota; kingdom Metazoa; phylum Chordata; class Mammalia; order Rodentia; family Dasyproctidae; genus Dasyprocta; species Dasyprocta punctata. The sequence goes on along the minus strand of RJWM01022377.1, from coordinate 25,743 downwards.
AATTAGAATGCATGAAACAGATCCAAAGGGATATTCAGGAAATTAAAAATTCCATCGAAAGTTGGCAAAACTGCTTGAATGAAGCAGAAGATAGACTCTCAGACCTTGAAGACAGCATGGAAGCTTATGATCATGAAAGAAAAGATCTCTTAAAAATAACAAGGAACCAGCCGGGCGTGGTGGCGCACGCCTTTAATCCCAGCACTCAGGAGGCTGAGGTAGGAGGAGTGTTGTGAGTTCGAGGCCCGCTTGGGCTACAGCGTGAGCACAAGGCCGGCCTGAGCTACCCAGTGCGACCCTGCCTCAAAAACCAGGGCTGGGAGTTTGGCTCAGTGACTTAAGTGCCTGTCTGGCAGGTGTGAGATTGTGAGTTCAATCCCCGGTGCTGCAAAAAAAAAAAAAAAAAAAAAAAAAAAAAAAAAAAAAAAAAAAAAAAAAAAAAAAAAAAAAAAAAAAAAAAAAAAAAAAAAAAAAAAAAAAAAAAAAAAAAAAAAAAAACAAGGAACCAGGAAACAACAATTCAACAACTGCAAGATGACACAAAGATTGATAGGTGTCAACAAAAAAGCAGGAATCAATATGAATGACCTGCAAAGGTTATCTGCAAAAATAATAGCACAAAATTTTCCAGACATGGGAAAAGATTCTGATATTTGGATAAGTGATGCATACAGAACCTCAATTAACCATAATAAAAATAAATCTTCATCCAGACATATAATAATTAGGGTATCAAAAATTCAGCACAACAACAGAATACTAGATACTGTCAAAGAAAAGCAATAGATCATCTACAAAGGAAAGCCTAACAGAAACATGGCAGACTTCTCAACATAAACCTTCAAGTCAAGAAGAGCTTGGAGTGAAGTATTATGTCCTGAAAGAAAACAACTTTCAATCCAGATGGATGTATCCTGCAAAACTATCTTTAAAAACTGATGGAGAAATAAGTTAATTCCATGACAAAGAACAACTGAAGAAAATCATGGTTACCAAACCAACACTACAAAGAGTACTGAAAGATACTCTACAAAGAGACAAAGATAACTACAATCCCGAGAACAACAGGAAAAGGAAACCACTAAGCAGGGCAAACAATTTTTAAAAAAAGTAGAAAGCCAACAACAGAAAGATAACATGACAGTGATAAGTCACTACATATCGGTCATATCAATCAATGTAAATGGTCTCAACTCACCAATAAAAAGAAACAGACTGGCAGAATGGATTAAGAAACAAAATCCAACAATATGCTGTGTACAATAAACACATTTAACTCAAAAAGAAATTCACACTCTAAAAATCAAAGGATGGAAAACAATACTCCATGCAACAGGAACCCAGAAAAAAGCAGGGGTAGCTATTTTGTTTACACACAATGTGAACTTCAAACCAAGAACAATCAAAAGAGATAAAGAAGGTCCCTACATACTTGTTAGGGGAAAACTTCAAGATGAAGGGATTACGATCATAAATATATATACACCAAATACGGGAGCACACAACTTTGTAAGACAAATCTTAATAGACATGAAAAACCAATAAACAATAATACAGTTAAGATGGGGGACCTTAACACCCCATTGTCACAAAGAGACAAATCACCCAAACAAAAAATTAGCCAAGAAATAACAGAACTGGATCAAACTTGTGAACAAAAGGACCTAACAGATGTGTACCATATGTTCCACCCAACAACATCAGAATACACATCCTTCTCAGCTGCACATGGGTCATTCATTCTTTAAAATAGATCATATACTAGCCCACAAGACATGCTTTAGTAAATGCAAAGGAATTGAAATAATTCCATGCATATTATCTGATCTTAGAGCAAAAAATTGGAAATTGACAACAAAAAAACCAACAAAAATCCCATAAACACATGGAAATTAAATAACACTCTCCTAAACAATCAATGGATCACAGAAGAAATTAAAGAAGAAATTAAACAATATCTACAATCAAATAAAAATGCAAATACAAATTACCAGAACCTGTGGAACACAATGAAAGCGGTCCTCAGAGGGACATTTATAGCACTAAACTCCCATATCAGAAAAATGGAAAGAACACACATGAAAAATCTAATGCCACCTCAAACTTAGAAAAAGAAGAGCAAGTGAAGCCCAAAGTCCAAAGAAGGGAAGAAATTATAAAGGTCTAAGCAGAAACTAATGCAATTGAAACTAAGAAAACCATGCAAAGAATTAATGAATTGAAGAGTTGGTTCTTTGAAAGAATAAATAAAATTGATAAACCCCTAGCCAACTTTGTCAAAAAGAGGAAAGAAAAAAAAACTCAAATCCATGCAATAAGAAATGAAAAAGGTGAAATCACCAGAGACCCTGTGGAAATACAGATCATCGATACCTACTTGAAAACCGTTATTCTCATAGATTTGATAACACCAAAGAATTGACAAATTCCTAGAAACGTATGAATTACCAAAGATGAATCAAGAAGATGTAAAACTGCTGAATGATCCAATTTCAGTTAATGAAATTGAAAATGTGATTAGAACATTACCAACAAAGAAAAGCCTAGGTCCTGATGGATTCACTACTGAATTCTACAAGAAATTTAGGGAAGACTTAATGCCAATACTCCTCAAACTCTTCAATGAATTTGAAAGGGAAGCTAGTCTCCCTAACTCATTCCTGGAAGCAAGTATTACCCTAATACCAAAACCAGAGAAAGACCCAACCAAAAAAGAAAATTACAGGCCAATCTCCCTAATGAATATAGATGCAAAAATCCTCAACAAAATACTGGCAAATAGAATGCAACAAGTCATTAGGGAGATTATACATCATGATTGGGTAGGATTCATTTCCAGGAAAGCAGGGATGGCTCAACATACACAAATCAATAAATGTATTATACCATAACAACAGAGCCAAGGACAAGAATCACATGATCATCTCAATAGATGCATAAAAAGCTTTTGATAAAATCCAACACTCATTCATGATAAAAACCTTACAGGAAATTGGAATAGATGGTCTCTGCCTCAACCTGATGAAAGCCATATATCATAAACCAGTAGCCAACATCTTATTAAATGGGTAAAAACTGAAAACTTCTATTCAATATAGTTCTGGAAACATTAGCCAGAGCAATTAGACAAGAGAGAGAAATAAAAGGAAAAAGGATAGGAAAGGAAGAAGTTAAAGTATCATTATTTGCAGATGATATGACACTCCACATAGAAGACCCCTAAACTTCAATTGAAAGACTTCTAGATGAAATAACCAATTCAGTAATGTAGCTGGATTCTAGGTCAACGTTGAAAAATAAATAGCATTCCTGTACACAAATAACAAAGTCACTGAGAGAGAAATAAGGGAAACCACACCCTTCCCTATGGCATCCAAAAAAAAAAAAAAATGAAATACTAACAAAGGAAATAAAAGAATTATACAGTGAAAATTATATTACTCTGAAAAAGGAAATTGAAGAGGATTTTAGAAAATGGAAAGGTATTCCCTGTTCATGGATAGGAAGAACCAACATTGTGAAAATGGCCATTCTCCCAAAATTGTGATACAGATTTAATGCTATTCCAATCAAAATACCACTTGTGTATCTCACATAGCTAGAGAAATCATTCCTAAAATTCATCTGGAACCAGAAGAGACCTAGAATAGCAAAGGCAATTCTGGGCAACAAAGGTAAGGCAGGAGGCATCACAATCCCTGACTTGAAGTTGTATTACAAAGCTACTATGATAAAATCAGCATGGCACTGGACAGAGGCACTAAATCTGCTGGAAGACAAAGTAGGTAAAAATCTTGACAAGATAGGAGTAGGCAGAGAGTTCATGAACAAAAATCAAACTGCATGGGAAATACTTCCCAGAATCAACAACTGGGATCTCGTCTTATTGAAAAGTTTTTGCATGTCAAAGGAAATCTCCAACAGAGTGAAAAAAAAAAAACCACGAATTGGGGAAATACGTTAGCCAACTTTCCCTCAAAGGACTTCTATCTAAAACATATAGAAAATTTTAAAAAAATCAGTCCCCCAAAATTCAAAGATCCAATCCAAAAATGGGCATCTGAGATGAATACACACTTCTCAGCTGAAGAAATACAAATGGCAAATAAATATATGAAAAAATGTTCAACATCAGTGATCATTCGGGAAATGCAAATTAAAACAACACTGAGATTCCATCTCACCCCAGAAAGAATGGCCAAGATGATGAAATCAACTGATAACAAATGCTGGAGATGCTTTGGGGAAAAAGGACTCTTCTCCACTGTTGGTGGGAGTGCAACCACTGTGGAAATCAGTATGGAGATTCCTTAAGAAGCTGGGATTAGAGATTCCATTTGACCCAGCTATTCCACTTCTGGGCATTTTCCTGGAAGAATTGAAAATGTCATACCCAGGGATATATGTGCACCCATGCTTACAGCAACACAATTTTTAATAGCCAAACCTTGGAAAAAAAACAAGTGTCCATCAATAAATGAATGTAGGAAAAAGATGTGGTATTTTTATACAATGGAATACTACTCAGCTATCAAGAAAGATTGCATCGAGGCTTTTATAAGTAAATGGATGTGACTTTAGACCATAATCATAAGTGAAATAAACCAAGCTCACATGTGTAAATACTGTATTGTCTCCCTAGTTTAAGAAACTGAAAAAGTATATACCATCCAAAATCTACAATAATTACTATGTAAGGGTAATAAACTGTTCAAAGAAGAAAAGTAATTGGAATAGTGGAAAGGAGGAAAGAAGGAAGGGAAAAGGAAAAAGACATAAATTTGTTTATATGTATACATAAGATAGCTAAAATGACTATACTACTAAATGTATTAGTTACTGGAAAAGAACAGTTATTACTCATGTTTAGATCAATTTTACATGTCTATATCTGTTAATCTAAACAGCCCTTTTGAAGGTAACAATATGCAATATTACTACCATTGTCAAATTTCTATCATCTTGTTTTGTAAACCTCTACTGTTATTGTATTGGGCTTGTTGTTGTTTGTCTCTTTTGCTTTTTGTTTTTCTTTTCTGTGTCTTTTTTCTCTTAAATAAAGAAAACCTATCAAAATAGCAATGACATTCTTCAGAGAAATGAAAAAAAAAGTGAATTTATAAGAAAACAGAGCATGTTGATGCATGCTTATAATTCCAGCATTCTAGGAGGCTGACACAGGAGGATTGTAGGTTTGAGTACAACTTGAGTAACTTAGCAACTTAGTGAGCTCCTGTTTTAAAATTTTAAAATATTACAAAAGGACTAGGGATGTAGTTCAACGTGAAGGTCTTACTTTCAATCTCCAGTAGTAAAAAACAATAGAAAGACAAATAAATCTAAACACCTAAAATATTCTTAAGCAAAAAGAGCAAAACTAGAGGCATAACATTACTTGACTTCAAAATACACTAGGGAGCCATAGTAACCCAGGCAGCATGTTACTGTCATAAAAACTGATCCACAGATCAATGGAACAGAATATAGAGCTGCAAAAGAAATCCATGAATCTGTAGTCAACTGATTTTTGAAACAATTTCAAGGATAATCTTTTTAGTAAGTGGTGTGTGAAAGATACATTTACATGCTTGAGAATGGAGTAGACGCCTATCTCTCACCAGTTACACCAAGAATTAAAAATGAATTAAAAACTTACAAGACTCAAAAACTATAAAGATGTTAGAAAAAATTTACAGGAAACACCTCATGATATTGGACAAGACAATGATTTGTGGGCAAGAACTCAAAAGCACACACACAAAAAATGCAAATTACAAAAATGAGGTTATAGCACATGGGAAAGCACTTGCTCAGCCAAAGAAACAATCAGTCTGTTAATAGAGCAAAAGATAGTTCACAGAAAAGAGGAAAATATTTGCAGACTGTATTCCTAATATGATATAGCTACCTCCTAGTATGATACAGTAAGAAATTAATACAATATAGTAAGAAACTCACCTTCTTAATATGATATAGTAAGAAACTCACCTTCCTAATATGATATAGTAAGAAACTCAAACAACTCCATGGCAAAAATACACTCCTTTAAGATGTGTAAAATCCTTAAATAGATATTTCCCAAAAGAAGACATAAAAAGAGCCAACAGATGTAGGAGAAATGATCAATATCACCAATCTTCAGTAAATACAAATTAAAAACATAGTGAAACAATACATCATTCCAGTCAGAATCAATATTAATAATAAGACAATGACAATAAGGATAGCAAAGAATGTAGAGAAAAGGGAAATACAGATCACTGTTTGAAATGTAAATTCATATTGTCATTAAAGGAAACAAGGAAGATTCCTTAAAAATTTAAAAGTACAGCTATCATATGATTAAGCATTCACAAGGTAAATACCTAAAGAAAACGAAATCAGAATTTCCAAGTTATGTCTGCCCTCCATTTTGTTTGTATCTTATCAGAGATTATAATGGAGTGAAACTAGAAATCAACAGAAAGAGAAACTACAGAAATTACACAAGCCTGAGTGATTGAGTAAGAAATTTGTGACCAGTTAGTGTGTCACTGAAGAAATCAGGGATGGGGGACATGGGGAAAATAGAAAAATTAGTAAGAAAAATTGAAAAACTCACAGAATGAAATGAAAACAGAAATAGAACATACCAGAACCTGTGGGATACAGTCTAAAGTTTATAGCAGTGAATATCTACATTAAAAAATCTGAGAAATCTCAAATAAATACTTATTCATACATCTCAAAATATTAGAAACAAAAGTTAACTAAACTCAAACAAGTAGAAGAGAGAAATATTATTAAAGATTAGAGATGAACTTATGAAAAGACAGTGAAAGAACAATGCAATCAACTGAAACAGGGTTGTTTCTGTGAAAAGATAAAGATTGCTAAACTCTTAGCTAAATTAACTGAGAGAGAAGACTAAAATTATTACAATTATACAACAAAAAAAGGATGTTACAGCAGAAATCACTCAATCACTGACATCCTGATTATTAGAAAGGATTTTGAAAACATATTTTATTAAACTGGAAAATCTATAAGAAAAACAGGTAAATTTGAAGATACATATGACCTACCGAAATTGAACTAAAAGAATACAAGCCCTGAAGAAACTGGGCATAAATAGATTTATACCAGCATAACAAAGACTATATCCAATTAATGCATATCCAATATGATATCAAATGAAGAAAATTTAAAGCATTTCTATGAAAATCAAGAACAAGGTAAGAATATCCACCCTCACCACTTCTACTCAATATAGTACTTGAAATTTTATTCAGAGTGGTAAAGTGAGAGAAAGAAATAAAACAGATACAAATAGGAAAATAGAAGTAAAATTGTCCTATTTATAAATGTTACGATCCTATATGTAGACCCTAAAGATGGCATGAGACTTTAAGATCTGATAAATTCAGCAATGTAATAGAGTACAGATTAAAAAATCAATGATTTTCCTGTATACCAATAAGGAGTCCACTGATAAAGGAAAACAAACAAAAACTTATAAATAAGCCTAATTAAGGAGGTGAAAATATTTCTGCAGTAAAATTTATAGAACACTGAAAAAAGCTAGAAGAAACTAGAAAGAACTCTCATATTCGTGGAATGGAGAACTAATACTGTTAAAATGGCCATATTATCAAGAATGACCTATCAAAATATCAATGACATTCTTCAGAAAACTAGAAAATAAAACAAAACAAAACACCATAAATGTATATGGAAGCACAAAAGATTTAAAACAGCTAAAGCAATCCTGAGCAAATAGAGCCAGGCTAGAGTTTCCACAGACCTGATTTAAAATATACTACCAGAACCATAGTAACAATAACAGCATAGTGCTACCATGAAAACAAATCAAAATAAAATAGAGGATACAGAAAAACCCACGTGGCTAACACCATCTAATTCCCACAAAGATTTCAAAAATACACATTTGAGAAATAACAACCTCTTTAACTCCTAAAACAGTGCTGAGAAAACTCAGTATCTATACATTGGATACTGAAACTAGATCCCTTTCTCGTGCCCTGACCATAAGTTAGCTCAAAATTGATCAAAGATCTTAATGTAAGATCTGAATCTCTTAAAAGAAAACATAGGTGGAATATATGAAAATAGCACAGGTAAGAACTTCCTAGAACAAACTAAAACAAGAGAAAACAAAATTAAAAAAAAAAACCAAACACCAACAGCTCAAGACATAATAGCAAGAATTGACAAATGAACTTCACCAAATAAAAACATTCTTTGTGCAGCAGAATTGTTATCGATTGATGCAAAATCCCTACAAGTGCTCATGGGTTTGGAGGCCAAGCTTTGGAAGGTAATTGGTTCATACTGGGCTAAACTGGGTAATTGGACTAACTTCAGTTGATTGACACATTGATGGGCTTAGTGTGCTGGCAGCAGGTGGGACGTGGTTTTAGGAGTTGGGCTGCCACATAGACCATGACTGAAAAAGGTATATTCTTGGCCCCAGTCCCTTCCTGTCTCTCCATCTTTCTTATTCTTTCTCTGCTTCCAGCTGTCATAAAGTGAACAGCTTTCCTCTGCTATATGCCTGCACTATGATGCCTCTTCCTTGGATCTAGACAATTAGGGACTGAAATCTCTGAAGCTGTGAGCTAAAATAAACCTCTCCTTTGAAATGCAAATGTCAGGTATTTTGATCTAGCAATAGTAACGTGACTAAAAGAAAACAATTAACAGAGTGAAAAGACAGTCTATAGAATGGGATAAATCTTTATCAGCTATTCTTACAACAAAGAATCAGCATGCAGAATATATAGGAAACTCAACAAATGTATCACCAAAGGCAATTGATCCATTAAATAGATGAGCAAATGAACTGAAAGGGTACTTCTCAAAAGAAGAAACACACATAGCCAATAAATACCTGAAAAAATGTCCAACATCTTTAGCCATCAAGGAAATGTAAAACAAATCTACAGTGAAGTGCCATCTCAACCCAAGCAGAATGGCTATCATCAAGAATTAAACACACACACACTAAATACTGGTTAAGAATACAGGCCTCAAGGTTGCAAAATTAGTGCAGTCACTAAGGAAATCAGCATGAAGTTTCCTCAAAAACTATAAATAACTCCCATATAACCTGGTTATTCCATTCTTTGGTATATGCTTGAAAGAATCAATGTCAGCATGCCAAACAGATTCCTGTATACCCCTCTTTATCAAAACACTATTCACAACAGCCAGGTCATGCAAGCAGCCTATGTGCCCAACAACAAGGAGTGGATAAAAACATGCCATATATACACATGAAGGCATTATTTAGCCATAAAGAAAAAAACGTGTAATTTTTAGGAAAATAGATAAAATTGGACATCATAATATAAAGTACAATAAGCCAGATTGAGACGACAAGTATCACAGATGTTTTTGTTCTTATACAAAAGGGATATTATTAGCAACGTGAAAGTAGATTAAGGGAGAGGTGAAGGGAGAGTAATAGGGGGTAGATATGATCAAAGCATATTTTATACATGTATTAAAATGTCACAGTGAAACCCACCACTTTGCATAGGTAGTAATAAAAATGTGTTTTTAAAAAATTTAATATACAACTAGATATGATCCAGTAATTTCACTACTAAGGCTATATTCAAAAAAACTGATGTCACTGTCAAGAAAAGACATTAGCAATCCTATGGTTATTATAAATCTATTCACAGTAGTTAAGATTTAGAATCAACCTGAATTTCCATCAATTGATGAAGGATAAAGAGAAGGTGTTATGCTACACATGCACACACACACACACACACACACACACACACACACGGGCATTAGTCATAATAAAGACTGAAATCCTGTCATTTATGATAGAACAGATGGATTCAAAGAACACTATGTATTGTAGTTTTCTATAGTTTGTCCCCCATCAGTCAGTCTCATATCTTCAGAGATGAGGCTTTTGGAAAATGATTGCATCACAGGGACTCTGTTGTCATTAGAGGATTAACCCACCAATGAATTCATAGTTGAATTTAGAGATGAATTCATAGTGAATGCACTGTTTGGAGTGGGAAGAGGTGGTCTCTGAGGGTGTAACCTGAAAGCATATACTCTAGCCCAAGCTCTTCTCTTCTTTCTTGCAGCAAGGAATGGGAAAAGGCTGAACAACAGATAGAAAATTACAAGTAAATAGGAAGAATAAGCTCTGGTGTTCTATTTCACAGTAGGATCACTACAGTTATTAGTACTATACATTTTAATAAAGGTAGAGGAGAGGTTTTTGAAAACTTTTACCAAAAAGAAATGACTATGAGGTGATAGACATACTAACTACCTTGATTTGATAATTATGTAATGGATACATGTATCAAAATATCACACTGCACACCATAAATACTATGAAGGGCTTGACATGGTTACAGCCATCTTTGTTGTACTTACAGTTTTGCTCAGCATGTGATCTGTGGTACTTAAACTTAATTCTGTGAACTTGATTGTCTTGCAGCTGACTATTTGTTTAGTGAAGCATACTTTTGCTTGTGTCTGGATGGATCATGGAGGTGTGACTTTGGGTACTTGTGATAGTTGGCTATGCTGTCAACTTTAAAAATTTAGAATAGTTCACCATGTGCCTGAATGATGGATTTACTGAAGTGGAAAGACTCACAATGGGTGTGGGTGGCACAAACAAATAGTTTTGTAGCCTGGATGGAATATAAAGTGAAAAAGAGAGGAAAGACTTTCTTCTGTTTCTTCAGAGAAGCTCCACTCTTCACCATTGCCTTTGGATGTCTTTCTGCAGGCTTCTGGCACAGGCTCTTCTGCCTTGAAGCTCGTTTTCCAGCACTCCATCTATGACAGTCCTCAGCCTTTCAGCTCAAACTCTTTGGCTTCCTGATATGGACTCACATGGGACCCTGCAGTGAGCCCCAGGCCTTCAATATTTGACTGAATCCTTTGGATTTCCAGTGTGTAGTTGGCATTTTTGCATTCTTCCAGATTTTAAGATTGGCTTACAGTCTGCAGAATCAGGTGTAGGAGAAAAACATGATATAGCTAGATAGATAGATAGATAGATAGATAGATAGATAGATAGACAGATAGATAGATAGATAGCTATTGTATTAAATCTGTTCCTCTCATGAACACTGATACAGATTTTGGTACCAGAAGTGGCTCAAAGGAAACAAAATCAGGAGAATGAATTTCTTTAATGTCTTTAGTGGTTGCTGGAGTTGATGCTCTAATTTTATGAGACTTAAATCTGCCATAATCTCTCCTAATACTGTGCACAGAAAACTAATTCTGCATTGCTTTATGCCATTAGCAACTGTGTTAATGCTGACACTCTCTGGGACCCAAACCCACCACCCATTTTTGCCTCTAGACCTATAACCAGGTTCAAATGCCAAGTGGCTCCTAAAGGTGAGGTACACATATTGTGACCATGCAGAGGTCCTCTGTACTTCCAAATGACTTCTTGACTTTTCTAACTCTTACAGGAAGAGGGTTAATGGACAAGTATGGGAATGGACTTTAAGGGCACAGGATAATGGTGAAAGTGTACACCTGAAATCAGGCTGTTTGTCAACATGGGCTCAGGGAAATGGGAAGTTGGAGTGAAATTTCCATGTCAAACCTAATCCTCCACAACAGGATGATCTGGAAAATGTATCCTTCACTAGTCTTTCCAGAACCAGATTCATGAGGGGAGCACTGGCATCCCTGAAAAGCCCTGCCAAAGTCCTTTGTATGCCAGATCTTATGGTGGGGACCGTAGTTGCTCAGTTGAGAAAATAAAGAGCAAGGGGTTGAATTGGATCCTGGAGTGGCAGGACTGAGTCACCAAAGACAATGTGCATGTACTTACATAAGGGACCCCAGACGCAGAGCAATGATCAGAGTGCTCTGATGCGTGTGGACCTATGGCACTGGCCATGGTGTTTCCCAAGAATGAAATTGGTGGGAAGCCTGCTAAATTTTTACTAGATTTATATAGTCAGAAAAACTTAATAGCAAATCGACAGATACCTACCTTAAACTGTACTAACAGAGAATCACAGTCTCTTAACCAAGTTCCAGATTTAAACCAATTGAGATCCAAAATACCCTGACTCAAAAGATGGCTGGATCCCTTTGCGGAGGACACTGGTGCCCAAGCAAAACCTTAATTATTAGAAATTTAAAGTTTAAAACATCGACAATTTTTAAATAATTCTATTTTTATGATGTAAAGGAACCATTTTTTAAAATGGCAAATTTTGAAAGTTCACTGGTTGAAATTTGGTCACTCTTTGGCAATGTATCTATTTTACTACTTGGACAACTAACAAGTATTGTGTTAGTGAAATTATTCAATTATTCTTATCTTTAAAATGAATAACTCAATAAATGTCTTCCAGAACACAAAACAATGCTTGCCTTTCCCCCCCATTTTTATGGATTGCTATAGGGTGAATAGTATTTTTTTCATAAATTTCTTACTGTAATTATTTTAATTACCCAGCTCTTGTTCACATAAATTTGTAGACACAGGAAATCACTGATCGAAAAAGGAAAATACAAAAGAAAAAAATCCCATATTGCTGTTTTAGAGAAAGAATTTTTGAAAGCTTACAAATCAGCCAGCTGTTCAAACAACTAATGTATAATGTGTGTTGCAGCTGGCTCTGCCATGGGCCTGACTATCCAATAGCAGCAGATGTCCCAGTTCTATAAATGTGCTAGTAGAGGAAGGCCCTAAATTGACATCGAACAAATTGTGATATAAGTGTCCAAGTGAGCATTGATTATAGTAATAAGCTAAATATTTTTCCAAAAATATCTACAGGCATCAGAATAAATGATAAAGATATGAAAATATCCTATAGCCTCCAAAAGAGTGAATTGATCTTTCCACGGATTTGGATTGTTTTAGATGAAGCTCTTCCTCTTTTATTCTTGAAAGGGAAATTGGTTGTTTCAATTTAGAAATATGTTTAGAATCTAGAGGAATGGAAATTTTCAGGATTAGCATAAATCTACCTACAGAAACATTTTTAAAGTAGTGATTTGAAGATGAGCTGGTTAGAGCCTAGAACTGCTGGTAAAGTAAGAATCAGCATGGAAAATTTCAAACAAAGTTGTTAATGAAAGCACTAATATGTGACACAAAGCCTGCCCTGAGGAAAGTCTATCTAATGATGAAAATAAATATTTTAACTCTGACAGGTAGGGCACACATGAAACAAGAGAAGGATGGGCCAGGCATAGATCAGTAACACCATGATGAGATGCACAAGGTCAGAAGGAGATAATGAAGAATCGATCTGAGATCTCAATAGCCACTTGCAGAGTATGTAGCATCATGGTAAGGGCAAGTACTCTAAACACAAGAAGTTACATGTACAACGTCAGGAGTATTTGGAGTACATGGGATCAGATTTGGAATGACTGAACCTGAGAGTTAAAAAGTGACAGCAGTAGTTGGGAGAAGTATGTGGGAAAGGTCGTAAATAATCTCATGTGATTTGCTAAGGAGTTTTAGACAGTGTTCTAGAAGAAGCAGAATCCAGTTAAGTTTTTTTGGAGAGGTGGAGGAACATGTATTTTTTTATTTTAGGAAGGTAAGATGTCTCCATTTCACTGGACAGTTCCACTGAATCACAACTTATGGTCTTCCTCGTCTACGTGTTTCCTAACCTCAGCCGCTAATCAGGATCCAACTTAATCGTAGTTCTTCTTTGGTGCCTTTCAGATCACTTTGGTTTCATCCGCGTAACTCCTCTAACAGGGTCTCCTACACAGCAGAGGGTTGATAAATGTTTGCTTAATTTAATTTAGACTCTTTCCTAAGTACAGGAGGAGACTGACACTCAAGATAGTTGTCTGATTTATCCAAGATCACCCAATCTATGGCAAAGTCAAGGGTTGAATTTAAACTTGTAAACTAATAGAATGATTCTGCTTTGACAATACTATGAAATTGTCACTTGTCACAGTCAAACTTCCCACCTAAAAGTTCCTCTGGTATTATGAGCCCAGCAAAGCCAAATCCTAGTTGACTTTTGCTTGACTATTCCCATATGTCACGTTTTTGCCTGTGATTCATAATCAAATCATCAGAGTCACATAAGGTATATTTAAGCCCTTGAAGTCAGTTTGAATTCCCCACCTCCATCTGCAAACTCACTTACTCCTCCATTTCTACCAATTTTAGCTCTGTTATGCCTTTTGAAGTACATTCTTTGTTATGCTTTATCCTGGACTTTTGAAACAAATTCTATTCTATGTGTTGTCATTATCCTCTCTTTTATTATAATTTATCTTATGTACTGGAACAAACTAATCTTCATAAAGTATTATGTTAGCCACAGAAGGATAAAATAAAGTTTCAGGGTCATTAAGTATTGTTTTGAAGCGCTTAACTAGTAAAATGAGCCAAGAAAATTAAATATTTCAAATACGTATTAAAAAAAAGAAGAAACTATACTATGGGGATTGTAATTGAAAATATATTTTTTTCTTAGCAGTAGCAAACTTCAAATTTCTAAACTATCTGAAGATTCTAACATAATAATATATACCAAAAATTGACTTAACAAAAATGAACTACATTAAGCCAGACATGGTAGTGCACACTTATAATCCCAAACCTTTGGGAAGCTGAGGCAGAGGGATCCCAAGTTTGAACCTTAAACCAGGCAACTTAGTGAGTGGCAACATTTCATCTCAAAATAAAAATAAAAGAAGGGTTATTGATGTAGTTCAGTGTAAAGGTGCTACTTTCAATGTCTGTTATGGAAAAAAATGAATTATATAAAACTATATATTGTGAATTGAGATGAAACTATTCAAAAGAAAAGACAAACTGTGATGCAAAAGAGGAAAGGAAGAAAGGGAAAAAGAAAAAGATTTATTTATATCTGCAAGATAGTTAAGATAATTATACAGCTGGCTTCTCTTAGTTGCATGAAAAGGAAGTTTTATGCTAATATTACATGGCCAAGATATCACACCTATATCTTGTACTCTGAATAACTGCTATGAAGACAATCCTCAATGTATCAACTATTGTAACTGACTTAATAATCTGTTTTGAAACTCAATTTCATTGTTATGTTTATATTTCTTCTCTTTAAAATAAAAAATAAATAAAATTAGATAGTAATGTTGGAAAAGCTAAGATCAGGAGTGTAACAGAATGAAGCACAGGCTTAAATAAGTGACAAAAAGTTTCAGTTTCTTTGAGGAACTAATATTCTCACTTTCATAATAATGTCATCTACCTAAAAATTATATTACAATTTTGTTTCTCTTTTTATACTTTTTGCTTTGACAAACATTAGACAACTTTAAGGTGGCAACAGGAACTCATGTGTCTAAAAGAGCTAAAAGACTGTTTTTACAAATGTAGTGCACGCTGGTTATAGTGGTGCATACCTGTAATCCCAGCACTTGGAAGGCTGAGGCAGGAGTATCATTGTGATTTTGACGCCAGCCTGGACGATGTGGTGAGTTTAAGATCAGACTGAAGTACATAGTAAGATCCCATCTCAAAAAACAAACAAGAACGTAGTTGAAGAAAATTTGCTTTACCAGTGTACTAGATTATTATTGTATAGTATACATTAACAAAATTTCAGTTGCTTTAAGAAACAGCCGTTCACTACCTCACAGTTCTCCAGGTTAGAAGTTCTCATTTGTTTTCAGTGTCCTGTCCCATGCCCCCTTCCATCTCAGCAATGGAGATCAGTCCTACATCAGAATGCATTTATGCTCCAAATCTCTTTCTTTTTGTCAGTAACCCAGAGAAAACTGCCTGCTTTTAATGAGCTCTCGTTATGCCCACCTGAATACTTTCTTTTCTTAAAGTCAGCTGTACCATACATGGCAGCATAATAATGGAGTGATAATAATGGAGCACTATATCTTCACACACTTCATGCAGCTGATAGGAAGGCAAACACACAAAGGAAAGGATCTTAGAATGCTACCTACCACAGCCAGAAACTGTGAGATCTACTGCAAAATCAAAATAGGATGATTCTGACATAGGAACAAGAAGAAAATAAAAGTCAAGAAACAAATCTAAGCATATGGAGAAAAATAATGTATGAAAACAAGGCATTTCAGCTAAATGGAGAAATGAGTGGCTTATTTAATAATGGTGGTTGGCATGGCAGGCAATCTAATTTGAAAAAAATGGACTTTAACAGTGAAAATGCTTTTTAGGCACTCAAGTGGACCTTTCACGTCAGCGTCTGAACATAATGGATTTCAGAAGATAAGAAAGGACAAGAGGTACAAGTCGAGTACCGGTGTGCCCTTAGATGATATTTGAGAGCATCAAACTGAGTGATGCCATTCAGGAAATAAAGTGGGTCCGAGGAAGAAGTCCCTGCTATGGGAAAGTAGTCTGAAAAAAAAAAAAAAAAAAAAAAAAAAAAAAAAAAAAGAAAAACTGGACAAAAGGACATATTCAACATTATATTAGAAATCAAGAGATTCTACTACGAAGTATCAATCATTATATTCATATTGGAAAATGGTGGATGTGCTAAAGTAACAGCTTTATCAGAGTACTCGAGGTTGGGGATTCGTCAAGTATTAATTTTTAAAAACAAAAGCAAATGAACTACAAAGCTTTCAAGAATGTCGTATTGTCTAAAGAAAAAAGTGCCAGGTTCTCAACACAGCATTAAATGATCCAAAATCTGCCCTCTTATCTCTCAGGCTGGTTGTAATCAAAATGGAGGATAGGGTTCACAATTAAGTGAACCTCAACTTCTTCAACCGTGAATTTTTTATAGGAATGGTGCTCAATATTGCAAAGATTGAATGAAATAATAACTATAAAAAGACTTGAAACTTTTCTTTACACATACAAAGTACTCAATGATCTATAGGCATTTTCTAAAACCCATTAGCTATAAATTCCTTGTCAGCCATCTAGATTTCCTTCCAGATTAGTTCAATAATTTTGCCTTATTTTCCAATTCTACATCATTGTCCGTGGATTTCAGTCAGCAGGAATGTGCTTTCCCATTTTATGACATTTCTTCATGTCTATGCTTTACCCTTTCTTTAAGATCCTGTTCAGTCATGAGTATACTCTCAAGTTGTCTCCATTTACCTATAAAAGCCTCAAGATCATCCTTTTTATAGCTGAGTAATATTCCAAAGACTACTTTGTGTTGTCATTGTTTGATTGATTATTTTTTATGACTAGATTTCTTAACTTGAGTAGCTACTTCTAAGATAACAATATGCACTATATTGAGTAGTATTGATTTCTGTTTTCTTGAAATTCTGTATTACTTCTACCTTTTTTCTGTTTTGCCTTTTTAAAATAAAGAAAGATGGTGTTCAATTTTGTATACCAATAAACTTAGAGTTTGAAAAAAATCCTGTTCAAATATTGATACATATTTTATACTATGTATAACTCTTTCTTTGGTTTTGATTTTGGTTTCTTTTAAGGAAGAGATACAAAGTTTTCCATTCTTATTTTTCTTAGTAAGAATATTAGAAATAAAATAAAAGCAACAAAAATACGTATCATCCTCATTTTATATGTGGACCTGTGGCCTCATTTTGCATGTGAATGTGTGGCACATGTGCACACACATGCATGTGCATAAAACAAAACATAGGACATAATCTTGAAATTAAAGTGAGCTGTTTATGGCTGTGTTAAAACCCGTAGTTTATTAAGAATACCTTAGTCTGAAGGCAGTTAGGTTAAGATGCTCTGCTTTTGGGTTTATGTTTTCCATAGCCCCAAAGCAGTGCATCTTTTGTAATTTTGTATTTGTGATGCCTGCTGCGCTGTGTGTTTTGGAGATGACTGACTACGTTCTTCCTTTCATTACAGTCACTTGAACTTGCAGCGCTACTCTGAACTATAAAAAGCCTTGAAAATTAGAATTTTATGCTTAAATCTAGCATAGGACTCGGCTAATTAGCTGGCAAGCAACACATGATAGCCAAATTAAAATTGAGACATAAAGTGACAATTTATGTAGCTAAAATACAGGACTAGAATTTTACAATTCATATGAGAAATGTTAAGAGAGAAGAGAGAATGATAATGCTTCTTCCATCTGGGCTATATATGGGCATCTGTGACCCAGGGCTGGTTTGTCAAAGTGTGTGACAAGAACACTTATAATGAAGAATAAAATCTAAGAAACCAAATCTGAGAAATTGAAAAATTCTTAAGTGTTGCAGATGTCAAATATCTTTCCTTTGCCCTCTATATCATTTGCTCACCTGAACACATACCTGCTTACATTTGTCCCCAGTCCCTAGGATACTTCCTTTCTCTGTGTCTGTTAAGAGCATTAGTACACTTCTCCACAATGTGCAGTCACCATATGCACTCAAGCTGGGATAAGAGCTTGAGATGAGGTAGTGTCTAAATGGAACTGAGTCATCCCCTGATCCATATCTTGATCTACAAATTCACATCGATGGAAAATGGCATAAAAAATGAGTTTGAGGTCTCACTGAGAGGCACCTCATTTGGCTCCACAAGGCCAGATATGGAAGGAAACACGTAGCACAGAGTAAAGTCTAGCACAGGAAGCATGACTGGTTCCAGGCCAGGCCACCAGACAATGGAGGGCAAGTTCATAAGCACAGACTACACCACCAGTTATTTCTTGATTAGATCTTAAAATAATTTCAAAAACCTTTATATCACTTTGTTCAATGCAAAAGGATCAAAATGTCTCCTTTTGGGGGAATATTCACAATAAATAAAACTGCCACCTTGTCAGTTCCACTCATTTTGAAGATGACACTGAGTTTGGAATAAATTTTAAACATGTAACCTTCTTTAATGTGACATTTTTAAGGAAGTCTAAGGAATGTTCTCAAAAAGTACTATTTGTCTACTCATGTTTTAGATAAGCGTTACATTTTTCTATAAGGGAACAAGGTAACACACATTTTATTCTAAACATCTTTTAAAACAAAAGCAGCTATGCTTACAACATTAACAAAGTATTGGAAAATATAATGCTCATGGATAGTGACATTTTGAAAAGTAACTTTAATAATAGACTTGAAGTGCAATTGTTATTTTTAAGAGCTATAGGTGAATTCACAAAGGTTATTAAAAGAAGACAGTTATTATTGCTGCTATCTGTCTAAAAGACAATTGGCAAGTTACAATCTGTAAATTATGCTATGAAATAATTTACTAAGAAATTACTAGTTCATGCTATTTCTAATTATGTTCAACCTAGGATTGTTTCTTTCATCACAAAATGGTTAAGTCTTTTTAAAAGGAAATGGAAGCATACATATGGAGATTCTTCTGCAAATCTAATTCTACTTAAAGAGAATTTATCCAGTCCATAGATGTATTTATGCCACAGCATATTTCCATCTAAACCTTTTCTTCTTCTAATTCATGTCCTAAGAATTAAAATGAGAAGCTTTTGCACTTTAATGAATGCACAAATATAGTATCAATATTTACTCAACAATACTGGGTAAATTTCCCTGTAAGAGAGAATGGCCAAACTCATTTCCATTGATAATTACTCAGCATGGATTCAATTGGCTTCTACCAGTGTTTTTACTAGCTCGGTAAACACAATAGGTGGGATGATTTCATGACTCTGCATGTACACATTTTATTCCTAATTCTCAGACAAGAAATAATGTGTTTTATTTGCTGTTTTAAAAAATCAGCCAGAATTTTTAACATGAGAACAAAAGTACAATTTCTTAATTGGTATCTCCTGAGAGGTGTGGCAAAGTAATTTGTGAATAAAGCTAAGACGTGGTTGAAATAAACTATTCATGCTTACTTATGATAGATGAGGGTTTGCATACCTTATTGTGGCTGGAATCATTAAACAGGATTTTATTAAGTGAAATGCTATTATAATTTCTATGTATTTTGTTCTTTAGTATCTATAGTTAGAAACGTACAAAATTATCAAGTTTTGGTTTCTGCATGTTTTTTGTTGGCTGGCTTTCTTGCATGCTAAAAAGTTCAAGCTTTTGTTCTACAAGATAGTATCCAAATCTTATACAGAAAATCACATTAAATAATCCAGAGACCATACTGTTATTCTCTTTCAATTAAAAAAAAAAACTAAGCATGACAAAACAAAGGAGATACAAGAATTTAGGATTTTGTTTTTACTTCAATGTATAATACTGAAGAGCTCCTTATAATAAGTAAATCTGGTAGTTCTTGCATTCTCCTGGGTGAAGTAGTCTTTCTTTTAAGGGTAAGTATACTTAAAGAGACAGCCAAACAAGTTGTCTCAAGCTCTGTTGAACCTGATACATGTTTAATTTAATATTCTGATTCTTATATATGTATCTATGGAGACAGAAGGAGAATTTATATTTTAAATCTAATAAGTATAATTGCAATCATAAATTTATTCACTAAAGTTGCATTTTTCAGTTTGGAGATAACTAGTACCATCAAGTAAATCTACATCACCCCTGGGTGAGGAATAAGAATAAGGTAGTTATGCACTTTGATACCTTCCAACAGAAATAGTAGTGAAATATAGGACTCCTACTGAGCTACTCATCACAGGCATTTGATAGATATTCAATTAACAACTATAAAAATAGATGAGTGCATGGATTATTTGAGAATGAAGTGTTACTGCTTCCTGTGTTTTCCATGGTCTTCCTCAGTGTATTCTGCTCTCAGAGCAGAGCACTTTTAGCAGAATCGTACTAGGGAAGGGGAGTGACGGACCAGCTTCTTGGAATGAACTTTTGCGGGACCCACTAAAAGGCAAAATATCTGCAGAGGGGATTTTCTAAATCTATTTTTTACAAACTTTCAAAGAAATTCTTATGTGAAACATATTAGAGACTTTGCCTTTAAGGTAAAAGCATTGATCCACCACCTTTCACTATTGCAATCATAGAAACAAACGCTGACATTATTGAGTGCACACTTGGCAATAATTTATGAGATAGAAAGCACAGTAAATAAACAG
Source organism: Dasyprocta punctata (assembly GCA_004363535.1). Taxonomy (NCBI): domain Eukaryota; kingdom Metazoa; phylum Chordata; class Mammalia; order Rodentia; family Dasyproctidae; genus Dasyprocta; species Dasyprocta punctata. The sequence goes on along the minus strand of RJWM01022377.1, from coordinate 4,804 downwards.
TTTTCCTGAATTTTTATATCATTTTATGAAGTGTTTTTCTGGCTTCGAGCAATAAATCAGTTTGGTTGACAGCTGGTCTTCAGTAACTGGTAAGTGAAATAAAATACATAAATATTCATTTCATAAAACCAGATTCCCAGTTTCAACAGATATTGGAAATTACAATAAGAACTGATTCATCATTTAACTCTTGTCATTGAACAAAATATTCAATAGTCTATGCTACATTCTGGAAAAAAAAATCCCTGTGATTATGATTCAGTATACTTGATGGTTTTATTGCTGATTAATGATGTCATCTCTCAGAATGCTATTGAATTTCCCTTTAATTTGCCCTTGTGAATGGCTTGGATTTTCTAAATCCAGTTGTTAAGGAAAATTGGTAAATAGAAGGAAGCAATTACATAACAGAATTCATATTTATCTTGAACTAATATATTACTTGAAGAAAAACAGTGCCATGACAATATGCATCATAGCAGCTTAATAAAATCAGGCAAGCTATCTCAACTATTAAATATTGTCCAGGTGTTTATAACATCATAGCTTTGGAAGTCCTCAATTCTGTTTTATTACTATGACTTCACTTCCCTGAACCCAGTAACTGTATTTAATGCCAATCATGGATTTTTGGCTAAAGCATCTCTAAGGTATGAATTACATTTTATATTAAAAGCCAGCTGCTACATATATATCAATCACAACTCAGTCATATAAGCAAAAATGAATTTTATTACTTAAGTCTTGATATTTCTCCTTGGTATGAGATATATTTGTCCTATAAACTTATTGTCAAATACACAGTTTAGAATTTGGGATTATGTATTGTTGCAAGTGATTAGCAAGTAGCCCTGGGAGAAGAATATTGTTACACTCATCAGAGCATACACTCTTCTTCCATGATTATAGCAGGCATTTGCAAAAACTCTGTAGAGAGACTGAAGATAAGCACCCTTTAAAATTAAAGATTTTCCAGTTTAGTTAACTGCACTACAATGTATAGGTTTGTATCCCCAGAACCACATTATCTTCATGGGAGACAAGTATCTTCAAAGTGGAGCAAATCCTGCATTATTGCCTCATACCTCTTAGGGCTTTTCAACGTCTAAGTCATGATGAGTTTGGTCATGTGTGTTTTGTGATATCCTTTTACTATTAATAGACAGAAATAGTAGTTAGAGTCTTATGTTCTTTTAAGGTGGGCATTTTGTTTTTGTCCTGATGCAATGATTGACTGAAGTATTGCTGAAATCTGTAGGCGGTTTCTCTAAAAAAAAAAAAAAATCCTAAGCTTCATGTTTTGCAGGCATGAATCACAGGGTGGGGGTGTTGGGGTGGTGCAGCCTTTAGGGGCTGGGGGTTGCAGGAAGACACAACGCTGGCCTCCCCCTTCCTCTGGCTTCCTGTCTTGCCGTATAATTTCTTCCACTTGCACATACTCATACCATCATGATGTCACCTGGCATGAGGAAATGATACCAGCAGTGAGCCAGTATATGCTGATGGGAATTTTATCCTTCAAAACTGTGAGCTAAATAAACTCCTTTATAAGGAACCACACTCAGGCATTTTACTATTGTTGCAAAAAATAGAATAAAACAGTCGCATGTCATCAAAATAATTTTTGGAGAGACAAAATTCCTAAGCATTTGAAACACACTTACTTATCGTTTGAAAAAATTTTACTGTTGTTTTGTACCCTGAGTTAATGATTTCCTTAGTGAACATAGAAGCAAAAATCTTCAACAAGATACTTTTAAACAAAATGCAAGAAATCATTAAAAAGATCATAACATGATGACCAACTTGGTTTCATCCCAGAGATGTAAGGATGGTTTGGGATACAGAGATCACTAATCAATAAATGTAGTATGCTGCATAAACAAAAGCAAAGATAAACAATGCATGATCATCTCAATAGACACAGAGAAAGCCTTTGAGAAAAGTCAATATCCATTCATGATTTAAAAAAATAAAAACCTGACAAAAAGAGATGTAGGAGGATCTTACCTGAACTGATTAAAGCCATTTATTTCAAAATAACTGCTGGGATCATATTAAATGGGAAAAACTGGAAGTGTTCCTTCTAAAATTAGAAATAACAAGGATGTCCGCTCTGGCTATTCCTGTTTGATATAAGTACTCAAAACTTTAGCCACAGTAATTGGGCAAAGAAAGAAATAAGAGGGATATCAATAGGAAAGAAAGTGAAACTCTCCTATTCATGAATAATATGAAGGACCTAAAATAATTTCATATATTCATAAATTTGCAGATGACCTGGAAAAAAATCAAGGAATTATGAGATTGAGACAGACAATCTGAAGACTCTGAAAACTCAACCAGAAAACCCTTTTAAATAATAATCAAATTAAACAAATCAACACACAAAAATCAATAGCCTTCCTGTATAACAATAACAAACCCATGCAGAAAGAAATTAGGAAAACAGTTCCATTCACAATAGCTTCAAAAATTTAAATACCTAATAATTAACCCAACAGGGGAAGTAAATGAAAACTATAACAGTCAAATTTTAGTAAATACAAATATTTCATCCAGTATGATGACAGTTCAACCATCTAATATCTTTTGGATAAATTGAATTTGAGACATATAAGAAAGACTGGCAGTATTTAACAAGATTTATTATTAAGCAATAGTATGTGAAACAAATTCAAACACATACATATTTCCCCAAATGTTTAATTATAATTTTAAATGCCTACAATGACAACTGCACCTGAGCTTTTGCCCTTGACAATAAGGGAAAGAGGACTAGCACCATTCAACCAATAATACTTCACAACAATACTAGATTTTTGCTTAGCAACTGTGAATTAGGATTCTTTCAAAGTCTCTCAGTTTGAGCTCAACTGTGGCAGTTCTCTTCTGTCTTTACCGTGGTCTATACTTTCCTGTCTCAATCTCATAATTCCTTGATTTTTACTTGTCACCTGAAAGTTTATGAATACATAAAAATTGTTTTAGATCTTTCCCTTACTTGAATAAAGCAAGAGAATCTAATTTCTTGTTTAAGCAGTGTTATACTAAGGGTAACTAAGAGCATCTTTCACCATTGCCTTGAGTCCAGACACCTTCATTCAATGTTCAGGTGATTTTTGGACTATATGATACCCTTGGACTAGCAAGGAGCTAAAGTCATTTCAGTGAATATACAAATAGTAAATTGGATATAACCAAACATTTTTAATTCATAGTTTCAAGAATTATGAAACTAGCTTTTGTGTTTTCTATTTGAACAAATGGTAGAAGGGTAGCAAGCTAACAGTGGTAAAAGAAAAAGAAATTTGGTGACTCTATGGTCATGTATCAAGCTCACCTGATTCAGACCTAAGTAAAGGACAGCATTCAAAAATCATAATTTATTTCTTTTGGTTTAATGAATATTCTCTTGCTTAAATGTATTTGTAAAAATTTATTTTCAACTGTCTTTAAAGGTAAAAGTTGGTAAATTGATCTTTGTGGTTTGTGACTATAACATTATGGTTTTTACTCTACTGCATGGCATGTATGACAATCAAAACTTCTTGCAACATTGACACATTATCCATCAGAAGGAGAGAGAGACAGAGAGAGAGAGACAGAGAGAGACAGAGAGAGAGGACATCCAAAGTCCTTAGCACCTTGGAAGAAACTCTACCTTCTTGATTAGAAATCCTTTTATGAACTGTCAAGAATAGCAATGAAAAGAAAAGGATTACACTTTCAGAAAGAAAAAAAGTAGACAAAATCTCTGAGGAATGCCAGTTACAACCTTGATCGAAGAGTAGAAAGAAGAAGAAAGCATAGGAAGAAGCAGGCAGTACACACAAGAAGCAGACACGAAGTAGAAAAATTAGGACTAAAGTTACATTCCTATCAGTTGAGAGAGTTTTGATAGACTACAAGAATGACTGACTTACCCTGAACAAAGATAAACAAAGTTCCCAGTTTTCCTGAATTCTGGATACACGTCTGTTGAAACAGTTCCTTGCCTCCCTGAACCCCAAGGTGTATTTATAAGTGAGCCTCACTAACTGAAGAAAATGAAGCAAATCTGATTTCCTCATAGCTGGAAAGAATAGAAGAGAAAACTTGTAAATATCTCTCCTCAAATACACCGCATAAATCAGCTAATCATAGGACAAATGCAAACGTGGCCGTTTTCCCAGCATCTATCATTATGATTAACACAATCCTCTCTCTTCATGACAAAAAATAAATATAATTCATTTTATTTTCATCATGATTACTTGCACACATATTAGTACAGTTAGATTGTGATTTAATTATTTACCTAGTCCTTTATCAACTGTATCTACCAAAAATTATAACACTGAGAAGAATAAAAATTAAGTTCTAGATGTTAAAATTATTAGGTCTGAAGAAAAACATCCTAAACACAGCAATACACACACATGCAACACACACACACATATATGTATATATATATATATAAAAACATATTTACATGCACACACAGCACACATGACTCAGGATTACATAGCACATGATCTGGGGATTAAATTTTAAAATATTTTAGTGAATTTCATTACAGTATAAGTTTGGTACTCTTGTTAGAGTATATTACATAGCATAAGTTTGCAACCTATTGTCTGTAGGTTATACCTCCTGTGTCTTTTTATATAACCAGTGAATAATTGTTTTACATTTTTAAGTATTCTTATTTGAAATGATTACATAAGGGCTTGCATCATATCATCAGTTTTGCCTCTTGTCTCACAATTCCTAAAATATTTATTATCTGGGATCTTTACAGAAAAAAATTGGGGCATAGTGT
>RJWM01022376.1:0-33793 GCA_004363535.1 Dasyprocta punctata | reverse complement strand
AAAATGTTAAATATTAATGATTTATGACTTTCAATTAAAAAGCAGAGAATTCATTTTGATAATCAAAAATATGGCTCAACTATATGCTATCATTAAAAAATTCAGCTTAAAAACATTGGAAATCAGTATGAAAAAATATACTATAGAATCATTAATCATTTTAAATGAAGTCAGAGTGGGTATATTAATATCCATTTGATCTTGTTTTGTAAACCTATAATGTTACTATTGTGGATTTGCTGTTGTCGTTTGTTTGTCTCTTTTGCTTTTTGTCTTTCTTATATGTGTCTTTTTTCTCTTAAATAAAAAAAAATATATATAAAAAAGAATGATCCAAACAGGCCAGGTTCCTGGAGCTTACAGTTTCATTTTTTGCTGTTCTCTAGACCCAGGACTAATCTGACCTAAGAATATGGGGAGTATTCAAAGATTAGTCCCTGTGGCAGACACATGAACAAAGACTCTGCATTGTACAGCACTCTGTAAGGTATGTGAAGTAGCCAACACTAGAAAGAAGTACGCTACATATTTTAGTTTTAACTATGGTCCCAAAAAGGTGAGGTTTTTGTTTTTGTAAGGCAGGGGATTGAACCCAGGGCCCTAGATGTGCTAGGCAAGTGCTCTACCACAGAATTACATCTCCAGTCCAATGGGTGACTTTTTAATTATAATGACAAATTGTTTTTCAATAGGATGTAGGTCAATGAAAAAGGCACTGTGTTCAATCTCTAAAACAAAAACAAAACAAAACAAAACAAAATGGTTTTCAATGGATAAAACTAAATGACTTAAATTTTCGTTGTTTTTAATCTTCTGTGCAGATGTAACTACTTTGTTCTTTCTATGGCAGCAAAAGATACTTTGGCTGGCTCATCTGACTTCCTTCTGGATTTCTACTACTGGTCATGCTTTGGGGACCCAGGCAGATGTTATTTACCTGTGCTATCTGGCCTCCAGTCACAGGCAAGGTTAATTAGATCCCAGGGACTGGAAAGGTCCAGTCCCCTTTTTTGCAGAATGCCAACCACCAATAAGCACAAAAGAAACCCAAGGGCCAAAACCCTTCAACAAGCACCAAAGAAACAGCAGTCTCAGGAAAGACTGTAAGATCTGTAGAATCACCTTTCAATTAAACACAAGTAAACTCATGATCTAGGTAACCTCATTACAGTTTGGTTCACTGACACTTGAGATAGGAAACATGTGAGCTGCCCAGTTCCTGCCAGCATTGTTCCACACATGATTTTCTAAATTAACTGTTGCAGTATTGGGAATGGAACCCAGGGCCTCCTGCATGGTGAGGCAAGCACTCTACCACTGAGCTACACTGAAAATTCCACACATCAATTTTTTTTTTTTTTTTTTTTTTTTGCGGTACTGGGGCTCAAACTCACAACCTCATGCCTGCCAGACAGGTGCTTAAGCCACTGAGACAAACTCCTGGCCCTAGTTTTTTGAGGCAAGGTCGCACTATGTAGCTCAGGTTGGCCTTGCGCTCACGTTGTAACCCAAGCCAGCCTCGAACTCACAACGCTCCTCCTACCTCAGCCTCTCGAGTGCTGGGATTAAAGGCGTGCGCCACCACGCCTGGCCCAATTTGTTTGTTATGTATGTACATATGTTTTCTGAGACTGGGTCTTGCTATGTAGTCCATGCCAGTCTTGAAGTTGCTATGTAGCCCAGGCTGGTCTCAAACTTGCAATCGCCCTGTATTTTAAACTGTGTTGGGCCAGACTTGGTAATACATGCCTATAATTTCAGCACTTGGAAGGCTGAAGCAGGAGGACTGCTGCTAGTTCAAGGCCAGCCTGGGGTACATAGTGAGTTCAAGGACAGCCTCAACTACAAAATGAGATCCTGTCTCAAAAAACAAAAAACAAAAATAAAACCCCACAAACTCTTCTAGGTTGGGTGTGATGTGTGGTGTGTGGTGTAATCCTAATACCTGAGAGCCTAAGGCAGGAGGGTCACGAGTTCAAGGCCAGACTGGGCTACATAGAGAGTTCAGGACTAGCAAGTACTACACAGCAAGGCTCTTTCTCAGAAAATGAAAAACATATAATTTAATAAAAAGTAATGTACATTACAGAAAATTACTGTTTTCTTCTTATATTCTTTTTTTGTAATACTTTTTAAAATTGTTTTTTTCTTCAATACTGAGTGTTGAACCCAGGGCCTTCACACTAAGTTTCATTCCCAGAGGTTTTAAGAAAGGTTTTCCTCTGAAGCAAGGGCTTGCTAAATTGTCCAGACTAAGCTCAAACTTGTGCTCCTCCTGTTTTAGCCTCTGTTGTAGTCAGGGCTTGCAAGGAAAACAATTTAATACAGGACACATTATTTATGGTATTATTTTTATAATAGTCACCCAAAGAGTCAAACACAAAAAGTGCAGGAAATCTGTCCACACACAAGAGACCCCAAAGAATCCAGCTGAGGACCTGGATCCCATTGCAACATCCTACATGTCCAGCTAAAGACATAGAGTCCATAAGAATGACCCCTGCAAGTCCAACTGGAGGCCTAGACCCCACAACAATGACCCATGCAAGACTATTTCACAGATCTGCGCTGGGAAGGCTCAAAGGTCAGTGGTGGAAGCTAGAAGGTCTGTGCCAGTGGGATAAAGGATCTGTGCCAGCAGGCTGAAGGTTCTGCACGAGAGCCAGGCAGTAACGCTCAAAATAACGATCAGAGCTCCCCTGAAAAGTACCACAGCCATCCTCAGGGACATCGAGGTCCCAAGCTTCTCTGATGATAACAATGTCCAGTTCTTATCAGGAAGCTGGCAGCACTAGCTTCTCTAGGAGACTGAACAGCACACCATCTTTCCCTCCAGAGCCAGGAAGTGATGCTCAAAGCAAGGACCAGAGCGCCCCCAAAGTGAACCACAGCCATTCCCAGGGACAACAAGGTCCTGAGCCCCTCAGGTGATGAGAACAGCCAAGTTCATATCAGGAAAGAAGCTCCACAAGCTCCTCCAGGAGAACCAACACCATCACTTCTTCCTCTCCAGTTTCCTTTTTAGGCGAGAATCCTCAAGTGGGCCATCTACATTCAGCACCACGCTGATTCAGTTCAGCTGCTGTTACAAGCTGACCACCAGCTGTCAATCCACCACAGCCTCCCAGGGTACTGGAATTACAGACATGCACCACCATGCCAAGCCCACCTACATTTGTTTGATGTACTTACGATCAAACCGTATTCACAATTTTGTTTCTTGAGTCTTTTCAGTTACCATTTGACATAAACATTTTTCAGGTTATTTTGAGTAGTTTCTCTTTTTCTTCCCAGTACCAGGGATTGAACCCATGTTCTCGCACATGCAAGGCAAGCACTCTACCTGAGTTACATCCCTAGTCCTCACAAGTAGTTTAAGCATTATGATATGTCACTGACAATATGAACCAGTCTTTCATTTCTCTAGTGTCAGACATTGATGTCATTTTCATTTCGTTTTGTGCTACAAATTATACAGGTTAAGCCGGGCGTGGTGGCGCACGCCTTTAATCCCAGCACTCGGGAGGCTGAGGTAGGTGGAGCGCTGTGAGTTCGAGGCCGGCCTGGGCTACAACACGAGCGCAAGGCCGGCCTGAGCTACACAGCGCGACCCTGCCTCAAAAAACCAGGGCTGGGAGTTTGGCTCAGTGGCTTAAGCGCCTGCCCTGGCAGGCGCGAGGTTGTGAGTTCAATCCCCAGTACCGAAAAAAAAAAAAAAAAAAAAATTATACAGGTTAGGAAATTATGTCCCATCCAAGTATCAAGAAGAAAAAAAAAAAGGAAAGAAGTTATGAAGTTACATGATTTGCCTAAGGTTATAACTGTGGCGGGGGGGTTACTGGGGAATGAACCCAGGGCCTTCACCCTGAGCTATGTCCCCACTGACATTTTTTTTTTTTTTTTTGAGACAAGGACTAAATTACTAAATTGTCCAAACTGGGCTAGAATTTGTGATCCTCATGTCTCAGCCTCAGAGTGCTGGGATTATAGGTGCTGCTGAGATTATAGGTATACATTACCACGCGTGGCCTAAGGTTATCATTCTAAGCAAAATGTAATTGTGAAAGTAAATAATAAAAACTTTGAGGATATAAAGTATATGGTAAATCTCAAAGCCAAGTAGAACAGTTTTGAGTTCTATTTTGGGGTTCTCTATTCTCATAAGAAATCAAAAACTGACAGATGGGGAGAAACAGCTATCTTGGCTGAGGAGGAAAGCATACATTCAGTACTTGGTTTCTATTTTTCACAGCCTTCATTCTTAATCCTTCATTATAGAGAACTGACAGAAACCCTGACAGAAGCAGCTCAATTTCACCTTGGGCTTCCTACAGGAGTACGCCACTGTATCTGGCTCATTCCTGTTTATAAAACATTAGTTTTAGTAACTATCTCAGCACAGAGCTATAATACCTGCCAGCCATTGTTGGCTGGTCCCAAGGCAGGACAGCATGGTAGAGACAAAGCAGAGAGCATCAAGGAAGAAGCCAGGAAAGGAGACAAACTTATAGGCCCTGCCCCCAGTACCCCACCTCTATGTAGCAGACCCTACATGCTAATACCAAGTCAGCTATACTGCCCCAATAATCCAATCACCTCCCAAAGATCCCACCTATGATCACTAGAAGCTTTAGAGGGACATCTGGATTTAAACCACAACATTTCATCCCTGGCCATAAAATACTTTATGCGAATTGAATTTAGTCCATCTCTAAGAGTTATCAAAGTCCTATCAGTTCAAGCACTGCTTAAAAGTCCAAGTCTAACGTCTTCTCTGAGATTTAAGGCAGACTATAAGCTGTGAACCCCTTTATTTATCTATTTATTTATTTATTTTGTTTTGTTTTGCAGCACCGGGAATCGAACTCACAGCCTCAGGCCTGCCTGACAGGCGCTTAAGCTGCTGAGCCAAACTCCCAGCCCTAGTTTTTTGAGGCAGGGTCGCACTACGTAGCTCTGGCCGGCCTTGTGCTCACATTGTAACCCAAGCCAGCCTCGAACTCACAGCCTCTTGAGTGCTGGGATTAAAGGCGTGCGCCACCACGGCCCAGCTCTGTGCCCCTTTAAAAAATTGAAAGTTAATCACTGCCAATGGCTCAGGATAAGCATTCCCAAAAGGAAGATACAGGAGGACAGAAAGAAACTGGACCAAAACAAGACCAAAATTCAGTAAGGCAAACATTAAATCCTGTAGTTCTATGTCCAGCACCTAGAGAAAGTTGTGGCAAGATGCAATCTCCAAAGGACTTGGATGGCCCTCCCCCTATTCAACTGCTGGTGGTTATCGCCCGCACGGTTTCTCTTTTGGACTGGTTTTGCTCATTCCTTGCTTATTCCCATTCTGTAGCCTAGGCTGGCCTCAAACTCACTGCAATCCTCTTGCCTCAGCCTCCTGAGTGCTGGAATTACAAGCATGTACCACCATGCCCAACATTTGGCTTTTTTTTAAAGATACTCTCTCCTCTGTTCCATCTTTTTGGTCACAAACTTTACAGGTACTTCCTTTATGGTGAAACTCAAAAAATTTTAAATCACTCAGGTGTGCTGCAGAGCTAGCTAAAAGCCCTCCAGCAGTACCCATCACATAGCCTGTTGTTGGGCTGCCTTAAAATTTTCTCTGCCAAATTAGTCCAAACCCCTTAATCTGCTCCTATAATCTCAAGACATGAGCAAAATCTAGACTCATTTCCTTCCAGAGTGTAACATACATGGTCTTAAGTCCACCTGTTAATGGAATCTTTGTTCTCAACTGAAATCTTCTCACCCTGGTCTTTACCATATACATTTCTATCAGCCTTCTTGTCTTCGGAGCTCCAACCAGAATTTCCCATTTAGCTTGCCTCACAGCATTCCAGGACTGCTCCTCTAGCACACATCTCTAAAACTTTCCAAACTCCTCTCACAAACCAGTTTTAAAGGCATTGCGGGGTGGGGGGTGGGGATGTTTGTTTATTTGTTTCTTCCTTTTTCTTTTTCTTTTTTCTTTTCTGAGACAGGGTCTCACTTTGTAGTTCAGGTTGGCCTCAAATTTGCAGCAATCCTCCTGATTCATCCTCTCGGGTTACAAGCATGCACCACCACGCAGAGCTCAAAATAAAATTTAAAAAGGACTGGGATGTAGCTCAGTGGTAGAATTGTAGGAAGCCCTAGGATTCAAAGTCCAATACAGAGAGAAAGAGAAAAAGTTCAGTGAAAGCAGATCCTGTTAGCATTACTCGTTTATCTGGTAAGGTTTCCTCTTGCTTAGCCTGTCAAATACTGTCGATTATTTTATTATAGGTCAGACTTGATAACTGACCTCAGTTAGTTGCAAGATAATGGAGTAGAAGTAATTATTTGTCAAAAGTTTCATTGTCATAGCAATTTAGAAATGCTTTGAGAATTCTCTAAATTCTAATACCTCCCTCTTTTTTTTTTTTTTTTGTGGCACCAGGGATCGAACTCACAAACTCGCGCCTGCCAGACAGGCACTTAAGCCACTGAGCCAAACTCACGGCCCTAGCTTTTTTGAGGCAGGGTCACACTATGTAGTTCAAACAGGCCTTGCACTCACGTTGTAGCCCAAGCCGGCCTTGAACTCACAATGCTCCTCCTACCTCAGCCTCCCAAGTGCTGGGATTAAAGGCATGCACCACCACGCAGGCTTAATAGTTCCCTCTTAAAAAGAAAATAAAACAAAAAAACAACTGTCTTTCTGATTGTGGCATTCCATGGGGCACTTGGCAGCCACATTTAAGAAGTACCTTTTTGCCAGGCCTGGTGGGGCACGTCTTTAATCCCAGCACTCCTGAGGCTGAGGTAGGTGGAGTGTTGTGAGTACACGCCCGGCTTGGGCTACAATGCGAGCGCAAGGCTGGCCTGAGCTACATAGTGAGACCCTGCCTCAAAAAACTAGGGCCAGGAGTTTGGCTCAATCGCTTAAGCACCTATCTGGCAGGTGCAAAGTTGTGATATCGATCCCTGGAGCCACAAAACAAAACAAAACAAAACAAAAAAACCAAAAAAAAGACATACCTTTTCACAACAGTTCACTCACTCAAGCAGTGTTTGCACTTACTTTCATGGTATAGGCTCGCAGTCTATCCAACTCTGTAGAGAGCAACTGGCCCCCTACATTTTTATTTGGATTTTGGCTTCTTCCTTCCTTCCACGTCAGTCAACACTAAAGTAATGGGGCTTTCTACATAGAACGCAATTATTTTCAGGGAGCCTTCCTAACAGATTTTAGTTACTAATACCCATTTTCCCCATTGATTATGCAGACTTCTGATAATGCATCATTATCTTTGAGGTATCCACACAAAATATTCCCACAGATGCAAAATGTCAACAAAATGCACAGTCGTTGTATCTACAGTGATAGTCTGGCATTCATTTATGCACTTAAGACAAAGTTTTCTTGCCGGGCGTGGTGGCGCATGCCTTTAATCACAGGAGGCTGAGGTAGGAGGAGCGTTGTGAGTTCGAGGCTACTTGGGCTACAACGCGAGCGCAAGTCTGGCCTGAGCTACATAGTGCGACCCTGCCTCAAAAAACCAGGGTCGGGAGTTTGGCTCAGTGGCTTAAGCACCTGTCTGGCAGGTGCGAGGTTTGAGTTTGATTCCCAGTGCCGCAAAAAAAAAAAAAAAAAGACAAAGCTTTCTTCCTTAAACTGATTTGACCTATTAAAATTATATTTTCAATACATCTTGTCTTATCTCTCTGTGAGGGGGAATCTTGCTACAAAGTCAAATATACACTGACAATTAGTTTTATCAAGCTAGCAACAACTGACCTTGGTGATTAGAATCTGAGACCACCGTATAAAAATCACACACCTGCCTGGTGTGGTGGCACATGCCTGTAATCCCAGCACTCAGGAGGCTGAGGCAGCAGGATCAGCTGCAAGTTTAAGGCCAGCCTGGGCTATAAAATGAATTCAAGGCCAGCCTGAACTGCATAGTGAAACCCTGTCTCAAAAAGACAAACACATAAACAAACAAAAAAACCCCACATATTTCTTTTCTCCACATTGCTCTTTTCTTTTCTTTTCTTTTCTTTTCACAGTACTGGGGATTGAATTCAGGACCTTCACACTGAGCTAAAATCTCAGCTCTCACTATCCCTTTCTTTATAAAATTTTGGGACAGTCTTATTAAACTGCTCTGGCTAGGATCAGATTTGGGATAGTCATACATTAGCCTCCCAGAGTGCTGGGATTACAGGCATGTACTACCACAAAGGGCTCATACCGAACGTGTGTATATCTGAATTTTCTTTGCAAATTAAAAAAAAACAGATCAGACCAGACTCATCACTCCATATGAAAAGTGGGACAATCAGCTTGTAAGACAAACACCTCTCTTAACAGAAAACTTCAACTGTAAAATGAGAATTCTACCAATAGAACTGCCTGCTAAAAACTTTCACCTCTTGGTTTACACAGATTTTCTAAATTCCTAGCCCCAAAGCAGTAATTTTTTCCATGTTTTCTGTAAAATGAATGGTCTGGAAACTCTTTTGTTCTCTGGTGCAGCTTTTCACAAGGAAACGGCTTTCCTCAACAAGAATGAATTTAGTTTCTCCCAATCAAAGACAACCATCTTCTCCATATCTTTCAAATCACAATAATATTTTTTTTTTGGTACCAGGAATCAAACTCAGGACCCTATGCTTGCCAGGCTGGTGCTGTTCCACTGAGCTATATCCCCAGGCCTACAACAACATTTAAGTGTCTTCCTTTTCTAATTTAAATGTTGTTCCCTTCAACTGAAGGGCCATACACTATGGGTTCTTCCTTTTGAGGTCTGTGTCCCTTATAGATCACGACGGCGATGTCTAATCTTGTTTCTTTTTCTTCCTTGAATGCCCTCAGCATGACACTGTGGGAACAGTGAATATAAACTAGGTGGTTTATAAACAGCCTTGGTGTCCAACCAATGTACTTTAAAATTTTTCCATTCCTGTCCTGTTCTTTAGATTCTGCTGCAATCTGGAAGTAAATTCCACACAACCTTTCACAAGTCCTCTTTTTCCAAGGACAGGCTTTCATAGTAATACCTTACCTCATCTTTTGTCTCCACAAGTCCATCTGCTTCTACTCTGAGCTTCAAAGGAAGACCAAGAACTGGTCAAAGAGTACCCAGGGTTAGTACAGCCAAGCCAGACCCTTCTGGGGTGTCTCAGTTGTCACCAGAAAACCTGTTTCTCCTCTCCCCACTCTCTCCTTTTTCATTTTTTGAGACGGAGTCTTGATACACTGCCTAGACTGGCTTCGAAATCTCAGACCTCCTGCCTCAGCCTTCCCAGCAGCTGGGATTACGGGCGTAAACTATCACGCCCAGCTGAATATTCGTTGTTTAAAGATTTATCCCCTAAAAGTCCCATCTCATTCTGAAAGAGGGTTGGACCAGCTACCGCACAAGCCCTTTGTCTGAGGCTTGTGCACTACACACATCCTCATCCATAAGCGTCCATCCTCATACAGGTAGGGAGTCTGCTCAGCACATGGTTGGGGAAACCAGGTTTTCACCTCTGTAAAGGGATGAGCTATGTTCGAGATCCTCCAGGATCCAAAATTCAACAAGTCCATAACTGAGGTCCATTTCTGAGGTGGAGAACACGAACCCTAGGGCGTCCCTTACACTCCGCGAGCGTGCTGGCAACTAGCATAGCCCCCGCCAGCTGGACTCGGCTTATCTCACCTCCGGCGCCGGGCGGTGGACGAGGCCCGGCGCCCGCTCGCGGCCGCGCCATGCCCTCCTTCACCCACGCCCGCCGCCGCGGGCCGCCTCTCACCTGGCACGCTGGCATCGCCCGCTCCGCGCCGCACCGGAGACCATGGGTCCGGACGGGTCTCGGAGGCCTCCCACTCGCCCTGAGGGAGTCTGGCGGGGTTGAGCGAGTACCGTAATGTAGCGTTCAGACACGGGGAACACGCTGCCTGGTTTCTAAGGAACCGGGGGCTTTGGAAGGGAGGGGCGGGACAGTGAGCAGACAGCGCATGCTCCGTTAAGGAGGCAAACCTGTGAGGGGAGGGGCGGGGGCAGGAAGCCACGCATGCTCGCATGCCCGCTTATTGGGGGCGGGGCCTAAATAGCCCAAGTGGGAGGACCTAGTACTGTAGTTATTTCCGGCGGCGGAAGCGGTGGTCGGTGCGTGTTTATACCCTTGGTGTCTCTTGTGTGGGAACTGTTATCAAGAATGAGGAGGTCCTAGAAATTGTGGTCGACTTTGGTTCTCCTATAATGAAGCAAAGTTTTGTTTTGGACAATGACCTATCTTTGCAGAAGGCCGAGTCTCGAGCTTGTCGGACTTCCTGGCTTCCAGACTCCTAGTGACTCGCTTTCCTGTTTTCTCATATTCCTGTCTGGACTCCCCTTCCTCTGGATGTTCTTTGTTACATGTCAGTGCTCTTCTAGAATGTGACCTCAGTCCCCTTGAGTTTTCTTTTCCTTTGTACTGGATATTGAACCCAGGGACTTGCGCATGCTACAAAGTGTCCTTCCACTGAGCCGCACCCCCCACCCTTTTTCTATTTTGATGCGAAGCTTCCAGGTTGCAAGCCTCCTGCCTTAGCTTGTTGAGTAGCTGGGGTTACAGGTGTGCACCACTGTACCAAGCTCCCCGTTACCTCTTCATTGTGACCTGTGTTGTCCTATCTAAATAAATGTTATAGTCAGGCTACCCTTTGATTCACCAGACTACTAAAGTACTAGAGTAGGCCTTAGTGTGAAACTGGCTCTGTAGGAAATATAATGGGAATTATTTCTACATATGGAGCTCGTCCCTGCTTGTCTGACTCTGATGACTCCGGGACTCCCACGGGGCTGCATCAGGAGGGCCTCCAGCCATCATTCCAGAGCAGCCTGTGATGAGGACATGACCAGCTGACCTAAGGTGGTTCTCTTCGATCAGCTGCAGGGTTGTCCTTGGATTGGGCAGACAGGCCTTCTTACCAGCATGAGAGGCTCTTAGAGTAGTGAGAAATTTTAACTTGTTTCTATTGCCTGCCTCCTCCCTTGGATTGTGAACAGCCAGAGAAAGGGTGCCTATGTTTGATCTGTTTGTCTCAGTCATTATTCAAAACTCCATACTTCTAGAGCAGTTTCTGTTGACATGCTGGGCCTGCTGATTCTTTGTTGGGAGATGCCAGTAGCACTCTAATCACAGTTGCAACTATCTTTAGACATTGCTGAACATCCCCTGGGACCAAAATCATCCCCTTTTGAGAACCAATAGTCTGGAGGAAAATAAACCTACCCCAGCTTTACTTATGAAACCAAGACTTTGGTTTTTAATGTGATATTCCTTCCCTCCCTTTCTCCTAGTACTGACTTAAGAATTCTTTAGGATTTCAGAGTGTAGCTCCGTGGTAGAACACTTGGTACACTTAAGACCCTGATTTCAAGACCTAGTACCCCCCGCCACACACACACACACATCGCAAAGAGAAAGATCTGGCCTGCAAGCAGCCAGGTGGTACAGCACTTACCTAGCATGCATTGAGTCCTGGGTTCAATCTCAGCAAACACCTTCCCACCCCCCACCCCAATCTGTAGAGGAATAGTCCTTTAAGAGGGAACTAAGTAATACAAATTTGAAAAGCTCAGGGGTTATGCAGTGCATCTTAACACTTAAATAGCTGGTAATATTCTTGATCAATATAAAGAGACAGTTTTTTTTTTATTACTGCACCTCAGAGGAACTTTTTCAGAAACTATGTCTCCCTGAGATATGGTTTTACATGCTCTTCAGCAAACCTTCCCACTCCAGTAACTTAGCCAGTACCTCCTTCCTTCTGTTCCATATATATCTTGCCACTCACTCCAAAGCCTGCATTTGCCTTGTTTCTTGTCACATTTCCCTCACCATTCATCTTGTATCAACATTTATCTCCTAAGTAGTTTTCAGCCGTAATCTCTTGTAACCTACTACAGTAGCCTCCTAGCTAGTTTTTTTGCCTTCCAATATCCACAATCCCACCACCAGGTGAACAATAGCATGATCTTTGTATCCCTCCTCTGCATAAAATCCTGGCATTATGGAATCAGCGGAGGCAGAATGAGGCAGTAGTGGCCAGACACACCAGGAAGCATCCTCATGGAGGGAGGATGTTCATAAGTACTACATCCTGATATGCCAAAACCTATTGTGTGCAGGTTATCATCCCCTACCTCCACAGGATGGATGGATGAGCCATATTTTTAAAATGGGAAACTGGCCAGGCATGGAAGCCCACGTCTGTAATCCCAACACTTGGGAGTAATGCTGCAAGTTCGAGGCCATTCTGAACTACATGAGACCCTGTCTCAAAAAAAAAAAAAAAAAAAAAGCCGGGCGTGGTGGTGCACGCCTTTAATCCCAGCACTCGGGAGGCTGAAGTAGGCGGAGCATTGTGAGTTCGAGGCCGGCCTGGGCTAGAACGCGAGCACAAAGCCGGCCTGAGCTACATAGTGCGACCCTGCCTCAAAAAACCAGGGCCGGGAGTTTGCCTCAGTGCCTTAAGCGCGCGCGAGGTTGTAAGTTCAGTCCCCGGTGCCGCAAAAAAAAAAAAAAAAAAAAAAAAAAAAAGCCGGGCGTGGTGGCGCACGCCTTTAATCCCAGCACTCAGGAGGCTGAGGTGGGTGAAGCATTGTGAGTTTGAGGCCCGTTTGGATTAAACCGTGAGCAAGGCTGCCCTGAACTACGTAGTGCAACCCTGCCTTGAAAAAAATAGGGCCAAAGCCGGGTGTGGTGGCGCACGCCTTTAATCCCAGCACTTGGGAGGCCAAGGTAGGCAGAGTGTTGTGAGTTCAAGGCTGGTTTGGGCTACAAGGCGAGCACAAGGCCTACCTGAAACACATAGTGCGACCCTGCCTCAAAAAACCAGGGTTGGGAGTTTGGCTCAGTGGCTTAAGCGCCTGTCTGGCAGGCGCAAGGTTGTGAGTTTGATCCCTGGTGCCGCAAAAAAAAAAAAGGAAAACTGAAACTCATTTTTTCTGTGATCACCAAGTTAGTAAATAACTGACCTGGGATTTAAAATTCAGACAGGAAGCGATCCTCCTCAGTACCCCTTGAGAGGTACTCAGATGACCTGACTGTAGTATATGGGTGGGGATCTTTGGAACGTAGTTAGTCCACAAGTTCTGCACCTGTGGCTTCAACTAATGTCTCACACAAAATACTACTAAAAAAAATTGTGCTGGGTGTGATAGCCTAGGCCTGTAATCCAAGTACTGTGGGAACCTGAGGCAGGAGGATTGCAAGTTCAAGCCAAGCATGAGCAATTTAGCAAGACCTTGTCTCAAGTTTAAAAAGGCGTGGGACTGTAGCTCAGTGTGAA
Organism: Dasyprocta punctata; assembly: GCA_004363535.1. Taxonomy (NCBI): domain Eukaryota; kingdom Metazoa; phylum Chordata; class Mammalia; order Rodentia; family Dasyproctidae; genus Dasyprocta; species Dasyprocta punctata. The sequence goes on along the minus strand of RJWM01022376.1, from coordinate 20,490 downwards.
AGCCCTGGGTACTGCCAAAAAAAAAAAAAAAAATTATATTGAACTGTGTACAGATTTTGTTTCCTTTCCTTGTCATTTTTTGCTGATATAGTTCAGTTCTTGAGCTCACTATGCACCCCAGGTTAGCTTTGAATTTGGAATCCTCCTTCCTGGGCCTCAGGAGTGCGGGGATGTGCACCACCACTAAGCCTGGATTTTGTCATCATTCCCTAAAAACAATTCGGTGTAACATTTACATTAGGTATGAGAAGTAATATAGAAATGATTTAAAAGTATTCACAATGATGTGTGCAAGTTATATGCAAATATTACACCATTTTAAATAAGGGACTTGAGCATCCAAGAACTTTTGTGTCCGTGGGGGTATAAGGGTGACAATCCCTGGAACTAATCCCCTACGGATGCTAAGGGTTGACTGCATTCTTAAAATCTTATTTTTTGGGAAAACCACCCGTGGTCTACCTTATGAACTTGAATTTGTTGTTTTTCTTGTCTAATGTGAAAACTGTTTCCAGAGAGAGATTTTTTGTTTTGTTAAGACAGGGTCTTGCTATGTAGCTCAGGCTGGTCTCAGATTTGTAGCAATCCTCCTGCCTCAGCCTCCTGAGTGCTGAGGTTACAGGCATGCACCACCACACCCAGCCAAGAGAGACAACTAAGGCTTAAGTACCTATTCTCATTGGGGTCTTTAAAACACTGAAGTTTCAAGTGTCCTTGAGGCAGTACAGGTTGGAGCACTCAAAAGGTGGGCTGAAAAGGGCCCAATGTTTCCAGAGGACAGGATGTGTTACAAAAGGGGTATCAACCCCAGTAAGACTCAAAACAAAGACCAGACACTCATGACTGCTCATGGATGTGTATTTTAATAAAAATAATTCTGTCAAAATACAACAGGAGTTTTTTTTTTATCTCTCAAGTACAATTTTAATAGGATGTTTTGTATTGGAATTCTCTCTCAACCCTCCCACGCCCACAAGTTTCATGCTAATGCCAAGTATCAACCTGCGAGGACAAAGGCAAAACCAGTGTGCACAATGTGGAGGATGTCTGTTTCAGCTGCAGTTTCTAATGGAGGAAAACCCTACGCAAAGAGGCGGGTGCTTGGGGTAGCCAGAAACCACCTGTGGCTGCAGGTCCAGGTGCCTAGGACTGGTGAAGTAGAACTCTGCTGTCCAGCTGCCATGCGGCATGCATACCTGAGTTGTGAGCAACCAAAGGAACTTTCAGCTCCAACAGTCCTCTGTCTCATCTTCTTTGTGCTTGCTTATGGGTTGGGAAGGTACTGGGTGGCCAGGCAGTTCCCACTTCCCTGTTCTGATGACCTGTACCCAGCCACAGACCCATATGGGTGGGGATAGGAAGTTCTGACTTTGAGTGGCCCACCAGTTTCCACTCTGAAAGGAGCGACCATCTGGTGTCAGAAGGGCAAGGTGAGTAGGGAAGGCTGCTCCCCCAGGGCTGGACTAACCAAAAGAATGAGGGCTTCTTCTTAACCCCCAGGGGTCAGGTCCAGCCCTTCACTAGGGCTGCTCCCAGGTGCCTTCCACACTGCAGGCTCCTGAAAGCAGTCTGATAGGACTGGGTGTGCATAAGGGGCTCCTCCAGCTGCAGGCGGGCCTGGACTATTGGCAAGACAGCCAGCTCAAGCAGCTTGGTTTTGGCCCTCTCCACAGCCTGTGGGGCAAAGGCTTATATCCCAAAGATGAGCTGTCCAACTGGGACAGACAGCCTCTTGGAGAGGAACAGAGTAAACAACTTGGATTCAGCTGAAACAGTGAGATAAGGCACAGAAAACAGGGAGGTGGCCATGGGTACTGAATGTGAGCCAGACAAACACTCAACCCCATGCAGCACACAGCTGTCCAGAGCCCTCCTGAACCCTCTCTCAGCCAAATCCAGGCACTCATCCCCATCCCTGACACACTCCTGAAGGTACCAGCTGCTCAGAGACTGCTGGAAGCCATGCCAACCTAACCAACTCTGCACAGAGCTCATCCACCATTCAGCTCCAGGACTAAACGGTATTGCCTAATCCACAGGGACTAGGTTAGTCCTGGCTCTGCCACTAATTTGCTGTATGACTTTGGCCAAGTCACTTCATCTCCTGGGACTGTTTATCTGTAAAAGACTGCTGGAGATATTCTCTGAACTCCACTGCAGCTGCAAAAGCCTCTGGTTTTAATTCCCAATCCTGGTAGGTTGACCATTTTAACAGCCTGATGTTTCTAACCTCTGAGTTTGGAGTTTGGTATTCCCAGTGTTGCAGAGGATGAATTTCCTTTACAGACAGGACAATACCTCCTGATGGGTCATGGTGTGTGGGCTGCCAGCTGGGGCCGTGGCAGAACCAAGAAAAAGTAACCTATAGGATTATTCCCAAGGCAAAAACTCTGGAAGATTATCAGGGCCAGGACCCTGGCCTTTCACCATTAACTGTCCAACTCAGTCATTTTGCTTGTTGTCCAGCTGTGGTCCTTGTGAGGCTTGGTGGGCACAGAATATCTTAGGCCATTTCAAACATCCACATGTCCACTAACATGGGGCAGGAGCTCATCTAGCCCAGTGCAGACAGGAACTGGAAGTTCAACTTCTGGCTTTTCCAAGGCTGACCCTAAATCTTTGCAGAGACTGCTTGTGCTCTCTCTCAGTGTGAAGCAGGTATGGAAATCTCAGCCTCTCCAGATGCTCCTCTGTGTAGGCCTCCTCCCTTTTCTCCTCCTGGGTAGCCAGCCTTTTCCTTAGATGGCCCACCCAAGTACTGGCAGCCTTCTCAGCCTTTCCTATGGTAGTGAGACAATTTTTGCTCCACCAGCTGTGAGGACCCATATGAAACAGCTGGTAGCATGTCTGTAAGCCCATGGGGTCCCTTCCTTTTCCTAAGAGTGGTTGAGGCCAAGCTACAGGGATGGCCTGGTATAGCTGCAGTGAAGCCTGGCCCAGGGGTCAAGGGTTCCATTCACTCCAAGGATGAGCAGCTCAAAAATCTGCCTCCACAAGGTACCGGCTTCTCCACAGAAAGCAGCAATCCCACTGAAGCTGTGTGGCAGTGGTGAAAACCAGGCAGGAAGAAAGCAGTCCCTGTTCTCAAGGGCTTCTGTCCTGGCAATGTAGTCTTCCTCCTGGCAGCCTGACACACAGCAGCTCTCAGGTGGAAGGCAGGTAGTTTCCAGGCAATCAATTGAGAGTAAATTAATTATTTGGCCATCTTAACAAGGGAAGGCAGGGCATTGAAGAGATGAGAGAGGGACAAGGCAGGCAGTGAGAGGCAGGGTAGAGTGGTAGACAGTGTGCTGGCCAAGGACTCTCTGCTCCCTTACTTTTGCTGTGTGGCCCTGGGCCAACTCATCACCTCTCTGGACCCCAGCCCTGCAGTTCTGTGCTTAGTCCAGCTCTCAGGGGCCTAGAGACCTACCCTTCCTGAACTGCTGCAAACCAACTTAGCCTGAATCCCATCAAGTGGCCCCTAACACCTATTCAGCTTCCCTGGGTGGCAACTGGGCCTGTGTGGCTCAACAAAAGGGGAACCTAAAGTAAATCACTTGGCTGAGGTGCAGAGATGATTCTTTTTTAATGAGTTGGACTCAATAAAAAAACATGGTGTCTGGACAGCCTCACCCAAGAGGTGCTGGACCACTAATGCTACGATAAATACTGTGTCTTTTTTTAATATATATATTTATATATATAATCTCATTTGTTTTTTGTTTTTTTTTACTTATGAAAATAATAAGCTATCACCAACCTGGATAGGCTTCATCACTAAATTAGCAGAAACCAGCTCAGCACAAACTCTCCCGAGATAAACACTGGTGGCTCAGTCAGGAGGAAAAAAGATTTAAAAAACCCCAACCCCTCCTCAAAACAAAACTCCCTTTAAAGGAGAAGGCGCTACATGAGGGTAACCAGCCAATACTGTGTCACAGGCCGCTGCACGTGAAGTGGAGAGAAACTGGGGGTGGGATGGGAGAGGCCAGAAGAGTGAACTCTGCCCATGGCTTCCAGGTCCTTGTGCCAGATGCCTATGGAGGGCAGGGCTGCTCCAGTCCTGGGGCCGAAGGAGGGGCAGGTGGTGCCAGCCAGCACGGTCAGCTAGTGCAAGTAGTCGTCAACTCTGGCAAACGAGCAAGATCCCAGACCTGCTCGGGCCATGAGGCGTAGACATTCGGATGCCTGGCCCAGGGCAAGCATCAGCGGGGGCTGCTTTGGCAGGTTCTGAGACTCTGTGGAGGAGATACAAGGCCCAGTCACTGCTGTATCCAGGGCTTGGGCCCAGATGAAAGTTCCTTTGTGGATGGAAGGTGTGGAGAAAACAGCAGAATCTCTCAGAACACAGTATTCAATGTCTGTGTGAGTATCCCAGCACCAAGCCGTGGTCTTGCAATTATGCTAGGAACCTGAGGACCTTAGCCTTCTCTAGAACAGTGGGCTGGTCTGAGTCCACAATTATGGCCTGACTCATGATCTAGCAGCCAACTCAATTGGATAGAGGAATGGCAGGGTTTAGTTTCAGCCCTGGAAGCCCAGGAGTTCAACAAGTCATCAGAGAGGGCCTGTGTCTACCTCTCTGTTCTTTCTAGGGAATGAGGTGAACAGACCACCACAGGCATTCATGGATCAGTGTCTGCTTTTATTCCATGCACTCACCTAAAATGGCGCTGTTGAGAGCAGCACACACAGGTTCCCTCTGGATGGGGTCAAGCTGCTGGCCAACTGGACAGCTCCAGGGGTCTGAGTATGCCAGTAGGCTGAAGGCATCCTAAGGGACAGGGCACTTTTGAGAGGACTATACCACACACCACACACAACTCCATGGTTCTAGAAGGGGACAGGACACTTCATGGTGTCCGGTGAGCGCTCACCATAACTGCACATACGATCAGGCAAGGTTGCATTCTCCCCAGAGCCTGAAGAGGATGGGGTGTATCCTAGATACCGCACTTCTTACTGTAGACCAGACTGAAGCCCACTCTGCCCTACTGCTGCTGACCCTGGGCCCTCCTACAGACACCTTGCCTCAGCACCAAAAGGGGGCCTGTTCTGTGTGAAGACCTGGCTTGTCCATTACCTGCAGCATCTCCGTGTGGGCCAAATTCTTGCCGTACTCACGGCCTAGTTGCTCACTCAGTGCCTGCAACTCACGCCCAAACAAGATAATCCTTTCTGTGGCAGCCTGGTTACCTCCACAGAGCTGCCGCCGCGGATGCCCATCATCTGCAACCAGAGGTCAGGAGAGAACACATTAGGAGGGGTGAGGAGGGAAGGGAAAGAAGGCTCCAAGGAGGCTGCAGTTTCTGCTAGAGGCGAGCAAAGGCTAGAAGAGCAGCCAGAGCAGAGGTGCTCTCATCTACCTCACCCACAGTCCAGGGGTCAGACAGAAGGCAAGCTTCATTCTTCTTTCCCTGCTCAGATACATGGTACACATATGAGTGTCCACAGGCTTAAACTTCCTCCAGCTTCAAATGCATTGGCCCTTGTCCTGGCAGCAACCTGGATTTTTATACACATTTGAAGCCAACTCAAGGACCTATCCATGGTTGGCTAAGAAGGCAGTGAACCTGGACTGACTGGAGCTTTTCAAACTGTCAAAGCCTGCCATCCCAGTCCCTCTATTTGGCCTCTCAGGGAACACCACGGAGGCTCATGCTAGGGCACGGCCCTTACCCATGCTGGATTCATCTGTCTGCAGGTCCTCATGCTTGTAGGCACCATTGACAATGCGTGTGGACATGCTTTCCAGCACACCATTGGGGTAATGCTCTGCCTCCATCTCCATTTCACTGTCGCTGTGGAGAACAGTTGAGGGGAGTTGGCTAAGGGGATGTGGCTGGAGCAGCCTAGGTGGGCCTCAATTCAGGTTTTAGCTATGATTGCTGCACAAGAGCTGAGTCACCAGGAGTATGAAAGGACAGCTTAAGCTTCCTGTCTTCATGAGCTGGCCCCTACCACAGCTATCCCCAGAAGCCTGTCACCTGAGGCCCATTCTTATCCCAATCCTGCCTCTGTGACTCTCCCCTCTCTGACTCTTCTAAACTGACAGACCTCTTCTACACATCTCCCTCATCCCCAATGCCTGGGCTCCATGGGACCCACTGAGGATCTCTGTAGTCGTGGGTGGAAGCTAAACTCAGGTGGGCCTTAAGGTATATGTAAGACCTGCTGACAGTCACCCGGAGTTGCAGCCTGCAGCCTGCAGCCCAGGTACCCTGCCTGCCAACCTGGCTGTGCAGAAACCAGATCCCACAAGAGCCCCTTCATCATATATCTTGGGGCTGCTAATAGACCCAGCCCCTTTGGAGGAGAGCCCCTTCTGCCTGGCAGGTCCAGCACCTCCCAAGAAAGCCAGGTCTGAGAAAACTGCCAGCTAAATCTTGAATAAGGCCAGGAGCCAGAGCCAGTGACTAGTTTGGCAAGTCAACATCTAGTACTACAGGCACAGAACCACAATGCAGGTGGGAGGAAGGACAGACTGCAGCAAGCCCAGTGGGCGCAGGGTGGAAGCAGAGCAGAGGGAGTGGAGCAAGACAGGCACCTGGTCTCCTGGTTACTTGTACTGCTGTGGGGCTGGGACTTGGTGGAGTCTGTTGAGTTGGACTCGGAGTAATTGACGGAGGACGGGGAGGAAGAGGACGAGGAGGACGAGGACGAGGAGGAGGAGCTAGGTGCGGGATATTTACTGTGGTTCTGTTTGCTCTTGGTGGATGCGACGCCATTGCTGCAGCTGGGACTGTCTGCTCCTAGAAGCCAGGGATGGTGAGAGGAGGGGACAGCCTGCCATCAAGTTGGGCCCTGGGGATAACCACAGTAGTTCCCATTCCCTTCCCCCCAATCCAGCAGCAGGCAAGTCCTGAACCCAGTGCAGAAAAAGGCATGTGGGGTGGCCTTCCTTCCCACAGCCCTCTGGAGAGTGGCTGACCTGTGTTGTGCATGTGGGAACTACTGGGGCCATGCCGGGGGCTGAGGCTGGGGGAGCCAGGGTAGCTGTCCTGGGACTTGGGGCTTCGGGAGCTCAAGCTGCGGACCTCACTGTCGGTGCCATTCACCATCTCCACAAATTGTCGGCACCTGTGGAGGGAGCAGAGCAGCAAGGCTCTGGGCCTGGCCCGGGCTGCAGCTTCCTGCAGCCAGCTGAGGGGCTGGGCTTGAGAACTAGAACCCAGACTTACTTGAGCATGAAGAGGAGGTTGGGGTTGTGTTCCAGCAGCCCAGGGTAGAAGCGCTGTGTCGTCTCAATGGCTTCGCCCACTCGGCCCTCTAGTACCAGCTTCTGGATCTCTGCAGAGAGCAAAAACACAGCAGTAGTGAATGAGGGCCACAGATTCTCTTCAGAGCACATGCCTGGGACTTGGTCAGCCTCAGGGCAAGGGTCAGCAGAGAGTCAGATGGACTGGCTCAAAGAGCCCTGTTGACTGGAGATGCTCACAGAATCAGTGGCTAAGAAGAGAACCTGGCTATTCAGCTCCACAGCAGAGCCTGTGCACAGGGAGTCCTCAAGAATAAGGAGGAGAAACGGAGGGGAAATTGCATCCCAGAGGCAGGAGGGGAATTTGGAGGCCCACTCCTGTGGGGTGCAGATGGTCAGGGACCCGGCTAGGTGGAGGGCCCTAGCTGTGGGAATGCCCATGATCTGGGGATGGGCAACCAGATGCCTGAAGGCTCTGCTTCAGACAGATTCCTTTCTTTCCAGGCCTCGCAGGGGAGAAGCATTGGCAGTGCACTGGTTTCAGGACACGGCCCATGTCCTGACAGTCTTCAGAGACTGCAGTGTGCTCCCTCCTGGGAGAGGAGGTCATGCTCCTCATGCTGGTGCCTCTGATGATGACACCTCTTGGGCCATGAACATCTTGCTGTTGCCTTCACACTCTTGCCCTGGGGGCTGGTGCATCTTGCTGGGAGTGACTTCTGGGTCTGAGGCTCTCTCATTTGTAGATCCCAAGTCTGGGATCCCCTTCAGTCTGTCTGGCTGATGCAGCTTCTCTGGGAGACAGACACATGCACATACACAGAGATGACAGGCTCAGAGAGACACAGGCAGGCACTCACAGACACATACATACACTCACCCTCACACTCCTCTCCTCCTGCCTCTTGTGTGGACTCCGTTTTCTATCCCACCCCTCCTTCCATGAAAAGGCCCCAAAAGAAACTGGCCGTACATAGGCCTAGATGAACATCAGGAGAGTTCCCTTTGGCCAAGGAAGAACTAAGTTATCTGGAAAGGGCAGGATCAGAGGTGGGGAGAAAAGAGAAGCACCACCACAGCAGCCACCAAGGATCAGCTTCACCCTGTCAGACCATTCAGTCCTCTCTCTCTCTGGCTACAAACATGGAAAACTACTAAGGTTGGGGGAAAAAATGGTGGGAAAGGTAGGGAGTTGGTCTGGTAATATGCAAACACTTTTTCTTTGTTTTTTTTTTTTTTTTTTTTTTTTTTTGGGGGGGGCACCGGGGATTGAACTCACAACCTCGCGCCTGCCAGGGCAGGCGCTTAAAGCACTGAGCCAAACTCCCGGCCCTGGTTTTTTGAGGCAGGGTCGCACTATGTAGCTCAGGCCGGCCTTGCACTCACGTTGTAGCCCAAGCGGGCCTCGAACTCACAATGCTCCGCCTACCTCAGCCTCCCGAGTGCTGGGATTAAAGGTGTGCGCCACCACGCCCGGCTTGTTTTGTTTTGTTTTTGAGACAAGGTCTTGATATGTAGCCCAGGCTGGCCTCGAACTCGGAACTCGAATCAATCCTCCTGCCTCTCCCTTCTGGAGTGCTGGGATTACAGGTGTGTGCCACCATGCCTAGCTATAAACACTTTTTCTGAAAGACCATGAATAGGAGGCTGTGTGGAATCTAGGACTTAGGGGCATGGAAACAAGCATGGAAGAATGGGATCTAGCCAAGCCATAGCCCAGTCTGTAGCTGGCCTGGGAAGTATGCATTGAGACCTTCTCAATACATAGGCAGTGTTGTTTTAAAAAAGGGACAGGAACAGGGCCTGGGGCTGGCCTAAGGTGGAGGGCTGGTCTTCAAAGTGGTAAAGACCAGAGTAGAATGGATTCCTGACAGGTTAACCAGGGCTGGCATGAGCCAGAGAGCAGTTAGGGACAGGTAAGAGTGGAAAGGGAGAGGAGAATTAACCTTACTTTGTCTGTTCTTTATGGATGTCTGTTCTTCCTGAATCGGGGTTTCAGTCATTCGGGCAAAAGCAGTGGCTGTGGCACAATACCCATGATGCACCAGGTAAGACGAGACCATGCTAGAAAAAAGGAAAAGCTCAAGGTGACACTCAAGAACCACATTTCTCACCGACCACTTGCTGGGACAGGCTACCCCACAAGAGCTTTTGGCAAACACATTTTAGAGGTATGGCCATCACAAAAACTGAAGGGATTGGGAACAAACTGATTTTTCCACAGGGTTCATACTACCAGGTGGGAGACGGGCTCGACAGGTCTGTGCTCACAGCGCAGAGGAGCGGTTGCCCCAAGCTTACAGAAGTAGCTGCCTCTAATGAAATTTAAGCCCAGAGATGGCCAATGGTCTCACCCAGGGCTTCTTGAAACGGAATCCAGCCAGGCAGGATGGCAGTCGCCCTAACAGTGGATCCCTGGCAAACACACACCTGCCCCATAGATGAAGGGGCTACCCTGAAGCTGCTGGCACCAGGCAGAAGTGTCCCACTCCTCCAATGAACTGCCCTTTGGCAGCACTGGCTCCCGTGGTGGAAGCTAAACTATGAACCAAGTTGCTCCATGTTATACCACAGCATAGGGGCCCAAGGTGCCAAAATATCACACTGATTTTCCAGGGAAGGGCAGGCACAAGCAGGGCCAACAGAAACAAAATCTTTGGAAAAGGATCTAATGCCCAGTGACCATTTAACCCCATTCAAAGTTGGCTGAGCAGTGACACATATGTGTGCATGCATGTACATGTGTGCAAATGTGGCGAGCAGAAGGATAAACTCTCATGTCTGGTGTGTACAGGTGTGAATACCTAGCGGTGTATGTGTGTATGATACTACTACTATTGTTTTTTTCATTCTCAGTTTTATTAGTACATGTTTGCAGTACACAATGATTACATTCCTTATGGGAAGCTGGTACATGTATGTAACCTATCATAAATCTTTTTTTTTTTTGAGATGCAATGTTGCATGCAGTTTACGCTGGTCTTAAAGTCACTGTGTAGCTCAGGTTGGCCTCAAACTCACAGCAATCCTCCTGCCTCTGCCTCTGAATACTGGGATTACAGGGTATGCCACCACACCCAGCTAGTCATTACTACTATTAACACAAATATCCAAAGGGCTATTGTGTGGGAGGCATGGAAGTTTGGTTGTATGTCTATGTTTTAATTAATTAATTAATTAGCCTATGTTTTAATATGTAAATGAGATCATGTGAGTGGTTGGCACAAAGAAATAAATACATACAACCTCTTATGAAAATAGGTATATTATATTCTGAATAATAATTATAACTATGTGGGAGGCTGAAGTAGAATTGTTAATTCAAAGCCAGTCTGGGCTACATGGTGAGTTTTAGGACAGCTTAAAGTGTTCTGTCTCCAGACAAACAAAACTATGTTTATATACATACTTTATTATATATGATATTTATTATATTACAACTACAAGGGTAAAACTTTGGGCATAATGTGATTTAGATAAGCCCATGTGACTATCAGATAACTGTAAAATGTACAGTCTCTTTGATCTAACAGTTCCACTTCTCAAAAGGACACCAAGAAAGTAATCTCATATACGCAAAATTGTTACATATGGAAACTGCTTTATGTAGGAAAAAGTTTACGTACATCGGCAAAACAGAGAAGATACCTGACCTCCCAGCCAGCCAAGGGGCTTGTGACAAATTTGTCTCCAAGATAACCCAGCCATTCCCAATATGCATAAAATGAAGCCATGTGAAACCATAGAATACAAATTATACACAGGTTTGGCAAATACTGCATATGCACACATACAAGTACATGGATACACACATGTAAACAAAAATACCCATGCGCTGAGCCCAAGCCCTGAAAGCTGAGGCTATCAGACATTCCCCTATAGGGCCTGGGCAGCTCCACCTCTCCTCTTGCCCATCCAGCAGGCTGGCTACAGGTAGTGGCACTATCTTGGCCCCACAGAAACCTTTCTCACCTACTCTGGGGGCTAGAAATGAGAGCCATCTGTTCTTTCTGAGAAGGGTCTGGCCATCCCTGCCCCTCAGGGCCACCTCAGTATCAACTTGTAAGAAAGGACCCAGTTTGCATGCTAATCCCACCCAAAGGCCCCAGCACCTTGGTGCCTTTGCAGGGTAATGACCAGGCCTAGCAAAGCCCTGCCCTTTCCCACCCTTGGGAGCCAGCTTTCACTTAGGCAGTGGAAGAGACCCAAACCAGGCTTCCTGCTGGAGTCTCAGTAACACTGGCTTTCATGAAAGTCTGGGAATTAATCAGCCAGTGTGGTCCTTGAGCAGACTCTCTTCCTACCAATGCCATAGAAGCAACGGACTTAGCTGGATGTGGAACCTGTGAGGTGACCTCAGGGCAGAGTATGAGCAGGATGAATACTCCAATGGTGGAAAAACTACACAGGAGGAAGAGCTGGCTGAGGTTTAACCAGGAGCAGCTCTGCAGGATGGCAAGGAGCTGCCCACTGAGGAAAGGGAAGCAGAGCAGCAGCCAAATCCCCCGGGAGCGCTTCCAGAAGCATGCTCCCCTCCAGATTCATAGGAGCAGTTTGTAGCACTGTGTGGCCTACAGCAGCACAAGGCCTGGGGGGTGGCACTCACTTCTGCAGCACCGCCTGCCACTCGCCAAGCCGGGCGCTGATGGGAAAGCCGTGGACAGTGCCCTGGACCTTGGCACGCCACTCTCGCATGTAGTCCTCAATGTCGAACAGGAAGGGCTGCTGCCCAAAGTTGGCGTCCACAATCTCCCCAGGTGTCTGCAGGCCTACGGTGGGGTAGAGGTTGGCCTGAGGAGGAGAATGAATGTCAGTCAAGGCCAGAGTGCAGTAGGGTAGCAGGGCCTCGCTTCACCTCCGTGGTTCCTGCCAGCCAGTGTTAGGGCTGGAAAAGAGTTGCAAGGTGGGAGACAGCAGCAGCTAAGCCACATCATGTCAACCTCCCTACCAGAGACACGGTAACCCAGAGTTTGAGGGAAGAAAGCAAAAGAGAAAAAACATGGCTCAATATGCAGACTCTTCTGCCCTGCACCAGAATTCACAGTGTCCCTAAAGGCCAAGAGCCACCTCAGCCAGAGAACACTGAGGTGGGCTCATCACGGAAAATTCCAGGGTCAAGGATGTCTTGGCAAAAAAAAAAAAAAAAAAGCAAACAAACAAACAAAAAATTACATGAGAGCTGGGCATGGTGGCAAACTCTTGTAAGTCCAGCACTTAGGGGACAAGGCAGGAGGATTGTGAGTTTGAGGTCAACATGGACTATATAGCAGAAACCCTGTCTCAAAAACAAAAAGGAGGGGAGGGATGGACAGACAGAGAGAGACACTACAAGAGCCTGGTATGGTGGTGCATGCCTGTAATCCCAATTACTGGAGAAGCTAAAGCAGGAGGATAACAAGTTTGAGGCCAGCTTGGGCAATTTAGCAAGACCCTGGCTCAAAATAAAAATAAAAAGGGCTGGGGCCATAGCTCAGTGGTAGAGTAGTGAGGTTCAATTCTCAGTATCAGAAGAAAAAGTTATATAATGCAGCAGGAAGGTAGACACAGGAGAGGAGGGAGGCAAAAAGCATAATGAAGCAACAGGTGAGTTGTACCCCTTGGTGCTGGCAAAGGGTAGAGAGAAGGCTGCTGCCTTTCCTGTCAGAAGATCCATTCAACAGAGGACCTATGGCCAATGAAGGGTATGTTCTCTGCTTTCTGTCCCTCCCCCGCCGTGAGCAACTTATGCCAGACTGCCTCACTCAGTGCCTCCTGCGGCTCCCACTGCCACTGCCCAGAGTCCCTCACCTACCTTCTCTACATATCACTGCAAGCCATCTTCCCAGCAACCCCCCTTGCCAGTCTCCTCTTCCCCTATCCTTAGGCCACTTGTCATTTCTGAGTACCATGTGCCTTTCCTGGGCACACTGGGCTTAGCCCACCATCAACTCAGAACACACAGACTTACTTCCTTTCTTTCTCAGCCTCCACACGATAGGCAAAGCCCACCTCCTCCACCAAGCCTTCCCTGACCATCAATGCCCCACAGGTTCTGGCACTTAATAGCATACTGTCCACACTCATATCTGGTAAATATACATCCTGTCTCCACAACTAGATTCTTCCCCAGTCAGGGTCAGAATTCTCCTCCTGAGTGTGCTCACTTTGCCTAGGCCCATAGCCTCTCCCTGTGACTTCCAGGTAGGAAGGAAAAAGGATTCTGATCCATGGATAGGTGTTTCAAACATGACCCTGGGAGCCCCAGCTGGGCTTCAGAGGCTCCTCAAGTCACAAGGGCATTTCCTGGGGTGTTACAAGATGCCTGGGATCCATCGGAGTCAGCATACCTTCCTTCCTGCCTTCCAGAACCAGTCAGGGCACACAGAGCTGGGCCAGGTGCCCAGCATTTTGGGTGGAGGCCCTGCATGTGACAAGTCCTGTGGTAACTCACTGTAGAGGACTGGGGTATGGTAGGTGGAGATAAGCCCTTGACCAAGACTGTAAACATCCCATCCTGTCTAAGAAAGAAAACCCCACAAAGCACATCTCCCTGGCCAGTGTGTATGTATGATGGAGACATGGGGACCCTGAATAACAGTCTGTCTGAGAGCACTGGCTTTCCTCAGGGATCTCTGATGAGTATGCACAGATCTGGTTTTCTAAAAGCTCCTGAGCAATTCCTTACATTCTGCACCCCTAGTCCTAAGACACATGGAGTTGGATCAGGTCAGCTGAGCCACACAGATAACCTCACTCCACCCCTACCCACCCCACAGCTGCCTTTGGAAATGTCACAGATTTCTGTCACCTGCTAAGAGGTGTAAAGGAAGGCCAAGACTTGCTTCTGGAAAGAGAGGAAAACCAGGAAGTATCCCTTACCAGCACCCTCAAGTTGACAGCACAACACACATCCCTGGTTGGGGAAAAGGCCAGACTCCACACCCCGCTATTGCAGATACCACCACCTTCTTCCCAGTCAGCCCCCAGCAGCCCAACTCTTCGAAGACCCACTGGTAGTACTTACCGGGAGGTCTGTGAAGGCTATACCTGTGGGAGGAAAGGAACAATGATCAGGCTACTAAGCAAAGCCAACCCCTTGGTCTCCTCTACCTTTTCAGGCCTGTGATGGAGGTGGTAGCCAAGCACATGGTAGATTAATCTAACCTCGTAGGTTTAGGCCCAGGATTCCTTTGCTGGGGGTCCTGACCAGAATGGAAGCCAGATGCTTAGGTAATTGTCCACATTTCTTCCATCCTCTCAAGAAAAGTCTGTTAGAAAGGACTAAACCCAAGAGATTTATCTCCCCAGACCCTTTAGACCTGATCTTTCTCATGACCTGACATATGTTTATGGAAACCTGTTCGTGTGCCAGATCCTTCATCATCCATTACTCAATCCAATCACCATACCAATTCCGTGGAGGAGGCATTTTTTTTCCCATTTTACAGATAAGGAAAGTAAGCCTCAGAGGTTAAATGATTTGACAGTAGTCACAGCACTGTCAGAAGTGATGGGGGGCTGCATACATTCCTAGTCTAGGTGCTCCAATGTCATTTCTAAGGTGAAAGAGAAGTGCAGGCAGGGAAGATGGCAGCTCCCCATCTCCAGACCACACTCATTCAGTTCTCAGCAGTTCCAAGTCAGCAAAGCCCAGGTAAACAATGGTCTGTGTAACCTCCAAACCCTCCTGCCAAGAGAAGGGGCTGCACTTCCAAAGACCTCTGCTCTAAACTGGAAGTGAGAGTGGAAGGGAATGGGACTCCAAACATATGAGCAGGAGCTGGGTGTGGTGGCACACACTTTTAATCCTAGCATTCTGGAAGGCTGAGGAAGTTGGATCATAAGTTTGGGTCTGGTCTGGCAACTTAGCAATTTACTGAGACTCTGTCTTAAGATTAAAAACAAACAAACAAATAAATAAATAAAGGGTTGGGGACGTAGCTCAGAGTGAAGACCTTGGATTCAATCCTCATTAACAACAACAAAGAGCAGGTCTGAGCAATATCCTCTAGGAGAGGGGCCTCAGAATATCCAGACCAGATTGAGAAATGACACAGGACCCATGGAGCCTCTCTCAAGGCTCCATAGCGCTCTGATAAAATCTTATTATCTTCTGGGAATTCCTGAGTTTTTGGCCTAAGAAGTTTTCAAACTACTGACTCCTAAATTATCTACAGTCTCCTCCAACCTTCACTCAGAAAAGAAACAAAAATGTAGAAAGACAGCCCAAGTGAGGTCTGACAATGGTCTCCCAGAACAATCTCGGAAGGTGTGTGCTGTCTGACATTGGTCTACAGATGAAAAACCAAGGTGCACAGAGATTGTTTACTTCTTTGGAAGGCTATTTTGCTCCAGTGAAGGAAGGTTTTAAAACTCATGATCCACCTGCCTGAGGCCACTTCTGAGTCCCACATGCAAGACCAGCAGTCACAGAGTCTGGAAGCCCTCTATAACCTCCAGTCTGCCTGGGAGCTGCACCCATGGATCTCAGTGTGGCCAGATGCTACTTACTCCTAGGCTCACAGAGAAGGCTCACAGGACCCTGGAAGAAGGAGTCCAGGCCCGATCAGTTATTTGCAATGTGACCTCTGGGCAAGTTACCCAACCTCTCTGATCTCATCTGAAAAATAGGGGTAATACTAATCTTTTGCCTCAAAGAAGAAAAAAACATGAGTCTGCAAAAGTTGTTTCACAAACCATGAGGTCTAAGTACAAGTTGGCTGCAGCTAGACCACAGGGTGGTCAGGTAATGTCCTATGCAGGCCTGCCTAGCCCTGCCTCCCAATAGTACCCAGGAAGTCTTGAAGTGTTTCTAGGAAAATGAGGAAAGTTATTCCAACCCCCACAGTGCCATAGACAATATTTTTCCCACAAGCCTGCAAGACCCTGGGAGCCGCTGCAGGGCCATTATGATAACAAGATCTGAGTTGGTCTACAGGAAGAAGGGCCAAGTAAAGATGCAGATCCAAACAGGATAGCCAAACTTGTTGATATGAAGAGCCCTGGGGCAAAGTCTCTTAGGCCTGGAGTCACTGAGGCTGAGAATAAAAGCCTGCACAAGAGTGCACAGAGCCATGGAGGATGACTTTGAAAGCCACTGGACCACTTGTGGACCAGATGACCACTTCATTCATTCATCCTTCTACCAAGAAGCTGCTGAGCAATCTAGAAGCCATACCCATAACCAGACTGGGGAAACAGTTGCAAACCTGGCCTTCAAAGTTTTTAACTCCAGCAAGAGAAATGGCATGTGACTAATAATTACATAGTCAACTAAGGGATGGATACAGGGCAAGTATTGTGACAGAGGAAAGGAGCAGGGTTAGGTGTTGAAGCACATTATTGATAAGATGCCTTCTGAAAAGGAAACAGAGACATTAAAAGTTTTACAATTCACCTGTCACTCCACCATCTTTCCATGAAATTTCATGATCTAGAAAATGCAAAGGAAGGGCTGTAGCTATTTTTCAGTAAGGTCTCAATAATAAGCTGGGCATGGTGGTGTATATCTGTCATTCTAGCACAAAGAAGGCTGAAGCAGGAGGACTGTGAGTTCATAGCCAGTTTGCGCTATACAGTACATTCAAGGCCAGCTCAGGCTACATAGCGAGGTAGTGAGACCTTATCTCTCTCTCTCTTTCTCTCACACACACACACACACACAGCACGCATGTATGCACACACGCATCCCAACAAACAAAACATCTCAATATTTTGAGGACAAGATTGAAAACCATGAGTTTTAAGCTAACATAACTGACTCTTAAATGGCTGCTGTCTATGTGGACAAGCTCAACTCTACACAGAAGGGCTCAAATCTTAGCCTTATCCTTGTCCAATTCTTTTTTTGTATCAATATCTTCATGAAGACACACTCAAACATATTTATCAAATTCTAGGTTAACAGAACACTGAAAAGAACATCAAATATTTCCAATAGTTGAGATACAATAAGCAAGACCATAGATGATCTTAACAAGCTACAAAAATAGGTATGAACTGTTAACTGCAGCATGCGTGAGGTTTCACATGGGGTCTATAATAAGCATTTACCAGGGAGAGGACTTTTAAAAACAATCTGAGGGTTTGGGCCAACTTTAAAGTGGCTATAAGCTCCCCATAGGACATGGGGACTCAGCCGACACAGAGCTCATGGACTTTTGCTCATTCTAGAGTACACTTGGGGTTCAGAGGAAGCCCTGACTGTACAGATACTGAATGTACAGCAGTGTATTCCCCAAACCTGTGTCTCACAGCAGGAACCATCCTCTGAGCAAGAAGGGGACACCCAGGTGTGGTAGTACACACCTGTAATCCCAGCATTCCAAAGGCTGAGGTAGGAGGATCACAGCGAGTTTGAGGCCAGCCTGGGCTACACAAGTTAGTTCAAGGCCAGCCTGCACTACGTAGTGAGACCCTGTCTCAAAAAAACAGAAACAAAAACAACAAAAAAAGAAGGAAACAAGCTGGAAGAGTGTGAAGGGAAGGTAGCCAAAGGGGCAGGACTGAGCCAAGCTGCAGAAGGGAAAGTAAAGCAAGGCTCAGGTATAGGGTAAGATCCCACATGATGGCTCCTAGAACTCCACCAGCAGAGAAACCCACAGCCAAAAAATAGTATGAGTCAGAGAGCAGAGTTGGGAAGAAAAAGCCCTCGAGACCACAGGTCCAGCCTCCAGCTATGAGCTCCTCACCAGCCAGACAACAACAACTGCAGTCAATTTTAGCTTTCCTCAGATGTGCAACCAGAGAAACTCTGCATTTATACTCAGGGCTGTGGCATCCACCTGCCCTGGTGAAGAATGCTGGCTACTGGATCATCAGCCACCAGCAAACCTGATTCCCACAGCTCTTTTGATCCTAGCTGGGTCATTTCCTAGAGAAGCCACAGAGAGATTTTGGGGAGTGGCAGTCACTTTCTGAAGCCAAGAGAAACAGGCATGCAGAGAATAAAATATCCAGCTCCCTTTTCCTGCAGGGCCAGGGAGCCTGGCTCATATAGTACTACCAGTCTTATTACATCTTTCTGGGAGAACTAGGGGTGGTCAGATCAGAGATGCTTTCAAACCCAGCCAGGCAATCCCAGTGGTTAGGAGCTATGTTGGGGCCAGTGTGGGTATGCCAGCACCTAGCAGGACAAAGGTTCAGAATAGCCAAATTCTCTCTGTCCCAAGTTCTAATCCTAGGTATCCACACATGAACAGGACGCCTCCTCCAAGAAGCCTTCAGGCACCCATCACCCCCAGTGACTGCCACCTGCCTATGTTCCTTTTCCTAGTTAGCAATACCTAGTCCAGATACCTTCTTGCCTGTCCTGGCAAACAGATCTCCTCTGCAGCCCTGCTGGGCTGCTCTGGGCCTTTGTCAGGCCTGATACCTACTTGCAAACAGATCACCACTGCCTTACCTAGGCATCCTGTCTCTTTCCCTGGTCTTTCTCTCCAATCCATCTACCTCCCTATCATGATTTCACTGAAAAAGACTTTTTCTATGTTAACTCTGCCCAGGCTGCTGCCTGGTAATCATGAACATCCCATAGGAGTCTGTCCTCATCTGACTCCTGCCTGTCTGTTTATCTCCTGTACTAGCACAGCCCTCACTGTTGCTCCACAGCAACACCACCCTGACAAGCAAAAGGGCTGGCCAAAGTCTAGGCCAGGTCACAGGCAGGCAAACCCCCACCACTGACAACTCTGTAAACTTCTCATCCAGTGCCAAACTCTGCTCAACAAGTGCCACAAAGGCCAGGATCATGACAAGACCACTGTGCACTCTCAGTTCACATCCTGAACTTAATAAATGCTGCTGAATCAACAGTTTAACAAAGGGCACATCCCTGCTGGCCTTCATGGGGCTCTAACAGCTGGAAGTAGTTGCAGTTCCCAGAGCTCAGCAAAGGCTCCATGACACTGCTTTGACTTCAAGGTCTATCTTTGAGCCTCTCACTAACCAAAGTGGCTCCACAGGAAAGACACCTCCCCCACCCAGGACCCCTATGTACCTACCAAGGCTGTGGCCATTTTTTGTGTAGAAACAGGTGCCATTGATGAGGTTGACACAGCAGCCAATCACATCTCCCGTGGTGAATGTGGGACCATAGGGTTGGCCAGTCCCCGAGGAGCAGAAGGAATGCCCATCATCACCATGGTAACCATAGGAATGCTTGTCCCAACCTGTAGGGAAAAGAGAGCAGCAATAGCTGAGAAGACTTAATTGAGAAAGGGACACGACAGTCACAGAACACTGCCTCCCAGGTCTCAGCCCCTCCTCCCAGGCTGCCTCAGTCTTCGCCAGTCTTTGTGGTCACTCGCCAAGGCAGGTATGGCCAGGGTCTGACAGCGCCAAACACACATTCTAGCAGTGAGTCCAGCAAGCTGACACCCTGAGAAGCTGAGGTTGCCCCACTGAGGAACTGGCCCAAGCTGTGGTTACTGGGAACCAAAACGTGGAAGGGACTTGCCAGGTGACATAAGAAGGCTGCAGTCAGGGGAGTCCTTTGAAACACACAGGGCTGGGACTGACCTCAGATGCCTGTCATGGTGTGTTGCTAAAAGATTTTTTAGACCAAGGAATGATTTACCTATAATAAGGGTCTTCCTTTTAATAGTATAATTCAAATGAGTTTTAACAAATGTATATACCAGTTGCAACAAAACATTTCTATCACTCTAAAATAGCTTCCTCATACCCCCTTTCATTTCATCTGCTCTACTCACTGCTAATTGCTTTCAGTGGCTATTGATCTGATTTGTTTCTATGGTTTTGTCTTTTTCCAGAACCTCATAAAAGAGAAATCTCAGAATATAGCTTTCTGCACTTAGCAAGATGCATTTTAGATTGTTAGGTCTATTTGTATTTCACCCCTTTTTGTTGCTAAGCAGTATTCCATCACATGGCTATACCAACTTTGTCCATCCATTCACCAGTGGATGACATTTGCTTCCAATTTTTGGCTATTATGAATAAAGCAACAAGTATTTACAAAGAGGTCTTTGTACAGACATATGTTTTCATTTTTCTTGGGTAAATACTAAGTACAGTATACTTAGAAGTGTTATCGCTGGGTCATAAGGTAAGCGTATGTTGAACCTGATAAGAAAGTGCCAAAGTGTATTACGAAATGGTCATGCTACCAGCATTTCCACCAGTATTATATGAGTTTCGTACCTTCAATAACAGTAGATATACTCAGCTGCTGAGTTTTTGTTCTTGTCTTTCTTTTAGCTATTTTAGCAGATAAGCAATGATTTTTGTTTGGTTGCTTGTTTTTTTAATTTCTAGATTTCTATAATTTCTATATTTATACTGTTTTGCTTTCATGTGGTGATTTTAAT